>JAGDFM010000172.1:0-79840 GCA_019155715.1 Phytophthora pseudosyringae | reverse complement strand
CGCCCCGCCCCTCGGTTACGACGGCTTCTGCTGCGCCACTTGGTCGCACAGCGAGACCGAGAAGGAATACAATATGATTGGGGTCCGCGTTCTCCGTTGGCGGTGGAGCTCTGAGCCCCAAGTTTCGGCTTACCTGTTGATTAGATGGTCTACTCAGGCGAATATGAAAACGGAACCGGGTGCCTTGCGCTTGGTTTGAAGCAGCAGCCCCGAGTGTTGCCGTAGCGAAGAGGTTGGAATTCCAGGTTGCATTTTTCATTCTTCATCGGCACCAAGTCCTCCCGGCAGACCATGACGCACGCGCAGAAGTACCGCCAGAAGATCCGCCGCCGCCAGTGCAGCCTGCGCAGCCAGAAGAAGAGCGGCGCTGCCGGACTAGTAGATCACAACAAGAACCCGTTAGAATGTGTGGGAAGTCAGCCCAACGAAGAGCGATTGATACTATCAATTTGATAGCGAAGTAGCAAGCTCGCTTACGGTGGCTTAGTACGCTGCTTTTTGTTCCGTTGAATGCCCCTCGGGTCTAGCAAGGTGCCCGTGAGTGGGCCGTCGCCTACAGGACACAGTCCTGTGCGTTGAACAGTGATAGATGGCACACAAGCTTAGCATTTTGGCAGGCACAATGGTCATGTAACTGCATTCAGCCGTACTCCCCCTGCAGTTTGCGGCCGTCAACGTTGCCACTCGCAGAGTTCACCGTAAGCAGTGCAGGGCTTGGTTGGTGAGAAGGTTGATTTTCGGCACCTAGGCTGTCTAGGTAAGGTGGAGGTTAGTTACTCCACGTGCGGTGGCGCAAAATGCTAGAGCAAGACGCTGGGATGTGAGGGCTTTACCAAGCAGTTCTATATATACGTGATGCATAGTTGGGAAGTGATCGGAGCTGCTGCGGAAGGTGAGGATAAGATAAACTATTATAATAATACAAACAAGATTCTTATCTGCCACAAGCTATATAGCGGGCCAGCACCGCTCAGATGTGTTCACTGCAGCTGTAAACGGACCCGCGCAATAATAGCTGGGTTTCTGTTAGCACGCCGATGCTAACATCACCCTGCCAATTTACCAACCTGCAAATAAGAAACCCATCTAGCGTTTGCAAGGCACGGCTGCTCTCGTGACCTTCATCCTTGGGGCTCAGAGCTCCACCGCCAACGGAGAACGCGGACCCCAATCATATTGTATTCCTTCTCGGTCTCGCTGTGCGACCAAGTGGCGCAGCAGAAGCCGTCGCAACGCCCCCCCCCCCGCATCTCATTGCGTCCCATCGCCGTACCCCGTCGCAGCCTGCGCTGCACCATGCCGTTGAATGAGCGGCCAAGCGCTTGGCAGTGTCGGTTGCCATTGCCGTTGCCGTGAGTCAGGCAGCAGGTCAAGCAGCGCGCCCTCGCTCGCTCGCTTACGAACACAACTGTCAGCAATAACATTGCAGCCGAGTTACGCTCGTGGTCGCTAACCCCATCGGCCAGTTTAAAGCTGTGCTAGCTGGGCTAGCGGCGCTGGCCAACTCGACGAGCCAGCCCCAGCTATTATAGGCGGAGGTGCAGGCATTCCCAGTGGCCCACTGGGACTGGCAGTGGGGGATCGAGCGAACACACGCCCACCCAATGCAGCGGGCGCCCACTGAGCGAGCGCACATCCCAGTTTTCTGATTTCGTCGGCCACGGGCGTCGATCTCCACGGCCGGTGGTTGCCTCCACACAGAGCTCGTCCTGCGCGTCAGGCAGCGAATGCCGCCGGCTTCGCGCCCAGGCATGGCACTGCTTGGCATATCTGCCGCAAAAGTATTGTCAGCGTCCAGGCGTGCTGGCGACAAAGAACGTACCGTCGAAATGACTCGGAGCTGGGCGGCATACAAAGCTGCATATGTTTCCGGCCGGCCAAGCCGACCGACCGTCGCACGCAACAGCCCTCCTTCTGTAACGTCAAGAGGATGTTAAGCCGCCTTTGCATAGACGATCGTCCCGCACCGACCGGCCGGCCGGCGCGCTGCCGAACGCCATACTGCGCGCAAGTAGCGCGGAGTCGACGAGCCCGACCGGCCGGCCGTTGCTTGGGGGCGCATCAAAGAAAAAAGATCCCACTCGCCCATCGCCGGGGCACCGCCGATCCCCGCTCCGTGACGCCCAGCCTGCGCGGCAAGCCTGCCCAGCCAGCCAACCAAAGGCACTCCCCACACCGCTGGTTTACTCTCGGTGGGGCGATGGCAGCGTGAGGGCGAGACAGACCAGTTGGAAAAAGCGCGCGCGCCTTGCAGGTCGCCACCGCTGCTTCTCGCTTTTCTGGGTTGCCTTTCTACCGTAGCCAGTGTGTGCCACGCCAAGGCCGCCGGCCGAAACAGAACGGGCCGCCCTCCGTCACAACGCAATCTGCCAGCTTCAACACACGCACCCGATCCGTTGCTGGAGACCACACGATGAACCAGGGCTGCGACGCTGTCTTCGCGCACGAGCGGGCCGCCTTCGCGCTGCCCGCCGGCCTGGACCGCCCCCCGCCGCGCCGCCTCGACTTCGCCGACCTCGAGAGTCGCTGCCTGGACGACAGCCTCGACGCGCTGGACGTGCTCGGGCTCAGCGCGCCCGTGCTGGCGCTCGACGCCGCGGACGTCACGCTGCTCGCCGAGCCTGCAGACGTCGGCACGCCTCGCGGCAGCGTTTGCAGCAGCAGCAGAGCCACGCCGCGCAGCAAGACCGGATGCCGCAGCGGCAGCCTGGCCTCGGCCCCGCCCCCCAAGCCGCACCGGCTCCACCACTCCAAGAAGGCCTCGCGCAAGCAGGTGCACGAGCTGCAGGCCATGGTCAACGCCATGCAGATGCAGGTGGACGGCGCGGCCGCCGAGATCCAGCAGCTCGCGCAGCTCGTGGGGCAGTTCGCACACCAGCGCGAGCGGGAGCAGCACGAGCACGCGCGCGTGCGGAGGCGCGAGCGGCGGCAGCAGCAACTGTTCGACAAGCGCGAGATGGACATGGACCTCGACGTGCAGCAGTGGCACCTGCGCGCGCAGGTCGAGCACGACCGCGAGCAGTTCGAACAGTATTATAATTGAAAAGTACTTATGAATACTTATTACGTTTTGGTTTATACGTTGGTTGTTGCGCTGCTAAATAATAACTTCACGTCGACTGGACACCCCCGTAGGGAGCGAGCCAGCGCTCGATCCTTGATTACATCACGAGCGTGCTGGCAGCAGGCGGAGACGACGAGGGCGACGGGAGACAAGCAGCTCGTGGTAGGCTCTAGAATCGGAACGCCTCCCCCTCGGACGGCGGCAACCGGGCCTCGAAGCGCTGCTGCTGCTGCTGCTCACACACGAGCAGTACACCGCTGCAGTACACCGCAGTATCAAACCTCCAAGCACAGCAACAGCATGGGGACATCCCCATTCGCACGCCCATGGACAAGTTACAAAGGCTTCTTTGCGAGTAAGAAACGCTGCCAAGTGCCGGCAACGACAAGAGCTCAACTACTGCAGTATCAAAGGACAAGGCACCGTTCCAGATGCACACCTGCGAATCCACCACGGCACCTTTTAACATCTGAGTCTGAGGCGACTTCATCGCGCGGGTGGGACGTAACTTTGACTCGTCATTGAGCAGTGCTCTTTCTTCTTGTGCCTATTCTCAAGGTCCCGAGCTGTTGTATCTAGTTTAACCTTATGCGCCGATGGAGGCAAGCTGGTGCAAGAACGCCTCCGGATTCAGCAGCTCTGTGCAGCCGTACCAGATCGACCGCGGTGGCTGCTGTCCCTTGGCGTAGGCCAACAGGTTTTGGTATTCGTTGTAGTTGCCGCCACCGATCATAAATACCATCACCTCACGGAAAGGAGATCGCTGCCGGGGCACGTCGCCGTTGGCCTTGATCTGGGTGCGCATCATCATAAGAAAACGTTAGAATCAAGCTACCAATTCCAACCACACGCAAGAAGCTTACCTTCGGATCCAAATACAAGTAGCTTTCGTCCTCGGTGTTTGGCTTCATCTCGCAAATGGCGTCCGTGACACGGGTGACGTGCAATTTCTTATTCTCGGGCATGAAGTTCTTGAAGCTTGCAGCAGCTTGAGCAAGGAATCCTTGAGCAAGACCCTTGAACTTGCTCATATTCACACCGCCATCAGGCCCTGCGCCACTCTCGGACTGCAGACTAGCCCCAACACTCGCACGTCGCTGGAAAGCCGAATGCTTTCGGAGGAACTTCCATGCCTGCATGTACGCTTCAGGCTGCTCGGACGCCGCAGCGCACTGCTGATAAGTATTCTCGAGCTCGGCCATCTCCGCACCGCTAGCACCACTCGACAAGAAGTAAATCATCAGCAGACGCATCTTATCTGCCAGGGTGCCCATTTCTATGCTTGACAGTAGCTGCAGCACTTCAGCCTTGTCAACGTGTGAGCCATCGATGAGCTTCTGCTCCAGCATAGAATAGGATGGAATGTGGCGCTTCGTAACACCCTCAAATGCTGCGTGGAAGATGTTCGTGTGAACTTCCAGCATCTTTTTCTTTTCCACGAGAGCTGGCAGAGTGTCCACAGCAGCTACGAGATCCTTCGTGCCATTCATCAACGCGTCACCACCACCCGTCTGGGCGCGGATCTGCTCTTCTTTCCGTGTGACCAGCTTCATCTCTTCTTCATTGGCGTCAATTGCATCCGGGAACAGACTACCGGCATGTGTTTCAAAGAATTTGTCACTCGTCACGTCCAAGTCGTACGTGCGCTCCAGGGATCGGCCGTCATCACCACCGTCATCCCCACTAGAGGCCTTCACCGCCACCTTGACACGGTTCATCTGGATGGACAGAATGTCATCAACTAATGCTTGGTACGTCGACGGATGATACAAGCTGGAGGCGATGTCCTCATTGCGATCCATGATAATCAGCACTGGACGCTGAACAATAGCCACCAACACAACAACAACAACATTAGCGACAAGAACAACAAATTCACTTCACATAGCCAACACGTACCTGAAAGTTGGACGTGTTTTCAGTGAAGACGCCATTCCTCACATTCTGCATTCCAGCATTGAATACGAACACCGATTAGATTTTTTTTTTCTTGACCAGCAGGAAGGAAAACAGGCCTACCAGGTGCTCGCGAATCGTAGAGCTCAGTTGCTCCGCCACCATCCTCGACGGTCCGTCGTTGTTCGGACAGCGAATCACTGGCACGCTCCCGCTCGTAGCCAGCACGGAAAAGAGTCCCTTCACAATGGCACTCATGGACTGCTCAATCTGCACATCCGCCATATTCGGGTCGTTGTACGCTCGGTAACTCTCGGGCAGGTTCAGCGAGAACAGACTCGGCTCCAGTGATACGAAGTTCGTGTACTGGTCGTACACCTTGGCAATCTACACGCAGAAGAGGAAGAAGAAAAAAAAATCACCAAAAAGTCGTCACTATACCAATTCTCCCCACCAAGCCCCTCACTCACGACGCATACACACCATGCTGGTACATCCAGCTTCCACCGAAGCGCGAGCTAAATACTCGAGCGACTCGCGACTCAGCGGGTAGGCGAAGTTGAGGTGCGCCGAGCTGTAGAGCTCTTTGGAGCAGTCCGAGACGATGCGCTCCAGGTTCTCGCGCGTGGGCTCCACGAAGTAGATGGCCGGGACGTCGGGGATGGCGTCGCGCTCCGTGTCCAGCAGCATGTGCAGCGTCACGCCCTTCTTGCGCAGCTCGTGCAGCTTGAGGATGGGCGAGATGATGTCGCGGCAGAACCGGTCGTAGATCAGGACCTTCCACTGGTCGCCCCAGCGATCGCTGGTGGCGGCACACAAGCGGCAATGAGTGGGCAGTTTAACGTGGTAATTGTATGTCCAGCACGGAGACGTACACGGAGTCCTGGGCTGCATCCGCGAAACCTCCGGCGCTCTCCGAGTTAAAGTCCAGCATGCGCAGCAGGTTCTCTACGGGTGGAAGGGCGGTGTTAGAGGTGAAGGTGTGGAGGACAGAGAGTGGCTGTCGCGACGGGGACGCACCGCGCTGCTTCTCCTGAAGCGACTGCGTCGCCGCCGGGGTCATCATCATGCGGCCGAGGTCGAGCGAGGACACGTAATGCGCCGAAGATTTTCACGCGCTCCGACTAAATACGAGGAATTAATTCGTACCTAGTGGGAGGTCAGACAAATTGAAGTTGCGATGGAGGATGGATATCGGGGATTGCTCTCGGGGGTGATGTCTCCCCCCGCCAGCTGGAAGCGAGGTAGCGGCTACAGCCGGTCTCCCAGCTCTGGGCCCCGTGCCAGCCCCGAGGTCCCGAGCCTCGGAGATTCACTTCATGCTCGTGAATGCGCGAATGCGCGACTTCATCGGACGCAATGCCCCCAGGAATACGAGGTGGATCGTCCGAATGTTCTACAAGAAGGGTCTGTACCACGTGAGAATCGGCCCTTTGACCGAATGGCGTGACGGTCGCCTTAGGCTCTCTCCGATAGGGCTCTGGTGCGGGCTCGACGAGGCACAAGTAGAGCGATATGACGGAGCTTACGTGGGAAAGTGGGGGTACACGGCTAGGCATTTCTTAGAGCGCTTCCGAGAGCTCAAGAGCTACTTCAGAAACCGAGACTTCCCTATGGAGTGCTACGACCTGTACTTCATGCACTGCATCTGCGGATTCAACCACGATGCGCGCGATCTGCTAACAGGGGAGCAAGAACTCTGGAACCTCCTTTCACAAGAAGAAAATGCACGATTGAGATTCTTCTACACCGGCGAGGACCCAGCGACCGGATTCAGGACCATCCGGTCCGAGATCTACGAGCTCACTTGTATATTCGACCCTCACAGGCTACAGCAAGTCGCCTCAATGTGCGCAGCAAAACTACAAGCCTTTCGTGAGGCGCACCCCCTATCTGAAGAGGAGATTGCGAATCGGCTGGCAGAGCTGGATGTGATGGCCGCGGCAGAATTTGAGCGGGCTGAGCTTGAACACGAGCAAGCGCGAACTTGCAGATGAAGGACGCAACGCAAACTTGTCAAACTCATCGCAGCTTCACTTCTTCGAGTGCTCTTCCAAAAGCGGCACCAACGTCCAGGCGTGCTTCGATGCGTTCGCTACTGCGCTGGCCATCGTGGATGCTTGCGAGCACGTCGCTGACTTTCGTCAACGTGGCCAAGACCTCCGACAGCCATCAGACTCCGCAGCGCAGACACGCGGTCGGTCCAGACTCGCAGCTCCGAGCAGTGGCCTCGACGTTTCTTCGCCAACCCCGGATAGTGCATCGATCGCAGCCCGCAGTCCAACGTTGAGGGCTCTCTCGGCGAAGCCGCGCTTGCCCATCGCCACCACACCGTACATCGGGACGCTCGCCGTGCTCTTGTCGATGCCCATGGTTCTCCTCTCCTCTGGCTCGATGACGACGCTCTGCTGCAATGGGCCGAAGCTGTCGGCATCCAGTGAGCTACACCGACAGAACTTGTGGTGTGCTTGCCGTCAATGAGTTTCCGTTAAGAGTATGCTGCTCTTTTCAACACAAAGAATAATAAAAAGTTGCCACTACATACATCCTCGCAGCCGCCAAAATGTGCGATCATCGACATGGCACACGCCACGTCGGTCCTGGTACTTGTCTCGACGAGGCCGTTGCCGACGTGGCTGAACCTGCAGTCGGTTCCTCCACTTAAGCCACGATCTTGGGGCCGATTACGGGCACGTAGCTCAGCACCGAGACGGTGACGCCCTTGACCGCGCCGTAGGTGGACGACGAGGCGTGCACCACCTGCGTCATGGTGTATTAGTCGGTGGCCTCGACGCGGTGCACCTTGATCGTGCGCGTTCCGGACGTCGGCATTGCGGGCACTTGGTTCTTGGCACTTAGTGACAGCCACACCAATAAGATATACTACATCCAGTAGTTTTCAGATTCAGCTATCACTATCACCTGATGACGATGGCAACAGCATGCCAACGCTAAGTTCAGCTTGGAGTGCAGCATAAATTTACCATAACATTAAAGGTGGTGAGCGCGTAGCGCCCGCGAAGATGGCGGGCGACGCGCGCTGTCCCTAGGTCGGCGCCATTATACCCTGGCGCCTCAAAATCCGACCCACGCAGCGGGTGGGGTGGGCGGCGTTCAGCCGATGTCGGCGGCGCTGGGATCGGGGTGTTTTAAGTGCAGAGCGGCATGGCTGAGCTCAGACGCACTGTTTCCTCGACGGCGGAGACTTTCTTTAGCGTGGCCTCCAGCATGTCCGCCACCTTGGAGTACATGGCATTGTCCTGCTCCGCGGCAGGGTTGCTGCCCGAGCTGCACTTGCTCGCGGCGGTCACGTCGACGGCGCTCCGGAAGCGCAGCTTGCACGTGCCCTTGGAGTGCTTCAGGAAGCGCATGACGGACGCGAACGCCGTGTTGGCCACCGACGCGCCGTTGATGTTCACCAGCACGTCGCCGACAGCCAGCGACTCCACGCCCAGGACGTCGCTGCGAGACGAGAACCCCTTAATCCGGGCGCCCATCTCCTTGACCGCCGGCTCCAGCACGATGCCGAAGCGGTCGCTCGGGTTCCACAGCACTGCCGTGATCCCTTCCGCTCCGTGGAGCCCACTGGCGGAGAACGCGCTCGAGAACGAGCTGCGGTACGTCGTTGAGCTGGGCGACGACGTGCTGTTCACGCGGATGTCTACACTCAGCTGGTGCAGTTGGGAGAGTAGTTCCTTGAGCTGCAAGGAAATGGTGTTCGGGTCCACGGTGGACGACACCGAGGAAAGCTTCCGGCCCAGCGACCGCGTTGACGTCACTGTGGACTGGGTCTTCATAAGCATGGGGATGTCTTCGTCGTCCTCGCTCTGGTTGTCGTGGTCGCTGCTGCTCACGCTCGTGAGGTCGTCCATGGACGAGGCCGAGCGCAGCTTGGAGGCGGACTGCAGCGCGCGCGCGCCGGCCTTGCGGATGAGCTCGATGGTGGAGATTGGCAGGCTGTTGGCGACGGCCAGGTCCACGGGGTAGCGGCCGCTGCCGTCCTTGGCGAGCGCCGCCTGCGGGCACACGTCCAGCAGCGCGCTGACCAGCAGGCTGGGCGCCCTGGCCTTGATAGCCACGTGAAGCGGCAGCATGCCCGAGAGGTTCTCCAGCTCGCAGCCGCCCGGGAAGGCCCGCGTGAGCGCCGACACGACGCCGAGGCGCACGGACGGCTCCGTGCAGGCCCAGTGCAGCGCCAGCATGCCGAAGTCGTCCTGCGCGCGGGCCAGCACCGGGTTCCGCGCCACGAGGCGCAGCACCTCGTCCCAGTCGCCCTGCGCCGCGAGCTCCAGCACGCGCTTCCGATTGGCGTCCATCGATCGAGTACTCGCTGCTGCGTGCGACTGTCCTCTCACGAGGAAAATCTGCTTCTGCACGAGGTTCAGCAGTAGGTGCCGTGGCGGCAAAGTATGCAGGGCGGACTACCACTGTGAAAGCCCAAAGTTCTGGATCGTAATCAGAATCTGAGTCGAGGATTTCCCCGCCGTCGCGACTCTTTTTGCTCTGCGCGCGCGCCGATGGATCACGACGCGGCGAGCACCACGTGCAAGGCGCGCAGTTCGTCGCCAGCGCGCGCGCCTGTCGTCGCGTGAAGGGCTCTCGACGGGCAGATCTCGGCGCCTCGGCACGGCTCCATCTGGAGCCATTTCGCGAGCTTTTTCCAGGTAAAGAAACTTGGATGACTTCAGATCTGCGACAGCCGCCGATCGTGTTGGACGGCGTCGCCCGACATCTGCCTGCTACATTAGCCGGCAGCAGTGCTAATACCGCCACACACGTAGGCAGCTTGAACGGCTGGCTGATCCAGCCATTGCCAAGGCAGGCAGCGCCAGCCAGCGCCGATGGCCATCTCATCGCCGCGGCGACCTTCCATCCGGGACTTTTTATGCGGACCCTTTTTTACGAGGAGGCGTAATTACGCGCCTCCTTGTCGAATCACCGACGAGCACCGCGAGCCACTCGTTCAGCTCGTTGTTGACAGTGCTGAGCGCACACTTGCTGCCGATTCACCCTCATTTCCATTTCCGAGTTCGTAGACAAGGAGCTGTCTGCTTGTTCCCCCTGGCCTCTGCGTGCATGTACTTCCCCATTCCTGTTGAGCAAATGATCATTTACAATCAGCTACTCTGAAAGAGGTTTAGTCGCCTCGCAAAAGGCATGTTAGATAACGGTTTATGATGCTCAACTGCCACCACTTCTGTAGTAGTAGTAGTAGTTGCCTGACGGTATCTGCATCGCGCTGACCGCGGCTGCCGCCTTCGATTCCTTTGGAGACGCTGTAGATAGTCGCTCGTTAGAGCGACCATGCCATCCTCAGAGGATTCCCTCTAACGGTTAGGACAGCTGAGGACGATCTCCTTTTACCCCAACGAGGATGCAGCAAGCGACGTCGCCCGATGGGCGCCATAAACACCTCCGGCTGCCACCGAGGCGACGCGCGCAGAGGACTGCGGGCGTCGCCTCCATTGCCCGCATTACCTGCCCCAGCAAGCGGACACATCCATCTCGAGGATGCAAGGCAAAATTTCAATTCCGGCTCGCTCGCGTGCGCCATCCCGCGGAATTTTTTCCCTGAGACCTAATCGCCGCGAATTCAGACTACCGCATACATAACATATTCGATGGAATAGTTTTGTATAGTATTACAGAGGTTGGCAAACATGGGACTTTGATTTGCACGCTATTCGAACTTCAATCGTATTCGCATTGCAGGGCTATTGCATATGGACTGCCCCATTGGGCGCACGCCACGGTACAGTCTGCCTATCGTGGAACGTTCCACTTGGCTACTTTTGCGCTGCTGCGATGGCACTCCAAACGCAAAGAAGCTGGGTGGGCCCTGGAACGATCGCGGGCGAGGAAGGCCAGGCGGTAAGCAGGTAGCTAGACCCCGTCCAGCAGCAGCAGTAGCAGCAGCAGCAGCAGCCCCCGTAGCATGAAGCGCGAGCGACCCCCGAGCTTCCCGTTTCTCCCGTGTCTGAACAGCGGCCGCGGCGTCGCCGTGTGCAGGCCGCACCTGGACCATGCGATGGTGCACAAGCGCCTCCGCGGGCGCACCGCCTCGTCCTGCAGCAAGTCCAGCATGGTGCGCAACGCAAGCGGAGTCATCGCCATCAGCAGCAGCAGAAACAATAACTACAGCAGCGGCGCCGCAGCCAGCCCGCCGTCGCCGATCACGCCGACGTCGACGCCGCCCGCGACGCTGATGCAGTTCGCCGACTTTATCGTGGATCCGTCGGCCGTGTCGCCCGCTGAGGCCGTGGGCCTGGCCGAGGAGATGGCCGCGGACTTCTACAGCGAGGTGTCCATCATGTACGACATGCTCTCGGACATCAAGACGCCGACCGCCGAAGGCCGCGCCGTGGACGAGCTCATGCGTCGCCTGCACACAGTGCTGCGAGCCAGCGACGAGGGCCGCGTCGCGAACAGCGGAACCTTGTCGACGCAGATCGCCAACGTGCGCGGGCTGTACAACGGCCTCATCCGCGTGTTTATCTTCCTGTACCAGCGGTACCTCCACGCCTTCGTGGTGCTGGAGGTGAGCGAGCTGCTGGCCGCGAGCTGGCAGCGCCTGCTCGCCTTCGTGGTCGAGTACCGCATCCTGGACGAAGTGTTTGTCCGCAAGGTGTACGACCACGTCGCGCAGATCGTCGGCTCCTGATTAAAAGAGGCGCGCGAGGAACACGTCGGCTCAGGTCTCCCCTTCGTGCTGCACCAGTCAGATGGTGGATGTTCATAGCGTGCAGATAGACTCAGCTGCAGCGGCGCGGCGGCTCCTCCGACCCCAAGTACTTCGTAGTATAAAATAAAGCTCTGTTATCATTACCATCGTTGTCATCTCCACCGATACAGGTCATGTAGAGCGCCGTCGAGCATGTTAACTCAGACATGGGTCTCGTCAATCGGTCAATCGCCCATCTGAAATACCGTCTGAAATACGGCAGACGTGGCTGTAGCGGTCATATTTTAGTGGCTGTATTTTCTATTTCAGGAGTGATGGTCCTTTCTTATACAGCAGCAACTTCCGCGGCATAAGAGGAAGAAGCCCATGGCGACGATCTGCGGCGCCTTCCGGCAGCTCACGAGCGCGTGCGTGTCGGCGGCGGAGTCCCCCGCGTCGCTCAAGGCTGGGCCGGGCTCGTCCCTGTCGTCGTCGCGTGAGCTGGCGCTCTTCTCGGCGCCGCCCAGGACGCGCTTCGCGCGCAACAGCCGCTCGGGTCCCCCGGGCTACACGTCGCTGGACCAGTTCACGCGCTCCGTGGAGAAGATCTCGACGCTGCGGGTAGCCAGGCTGCGCGCGGGCGAGCGCATGGGCAGCATGTTCAGCTCCATGGACGCGCTACTGGGCGTGCAGCTGGTGGCCTCGTCGCGCCGCGACTTCCGCGTCTGCGTCAACTTTGTGCTGCCTGGCAGCGACGCCGAGGCGCTGGGCATCCACCCGGCGGCGCTGGTGGTCGCCGTCAACGGCAAATCCATGCGCGGCGTGAGCTTGCAGCGCGCCTTGGGGGCCATCCGACGCGCACTCAGCGCTAAAGAGGGCAGGAGTGATGGTCCCGCCATCGACGTGCCGGACATTGGAGAATCCATTGAGATCGACCTGGCTCAGAGGGAGCACGAGATGAATGTGGACCGCAACCCGTTCGCGCTCACGCAGTTCCCGTCGCCACAGGGGCAGCATTTGCCAGGCGTGAAGCAGTTCCGAGACGACCTGGAGGTGGAGAAGGGGCAGGAGCCCATGCAGATCCAGGAGCAGAGCTCCCCGGCGCTCGGGAGGGGCAGATCCAGGTCGTTCAAGCACTTTTGGATGTCGGACAGGTCCAGCAAGGCCTGCTACGAGTGCGAGCAGTTGTTCACGTTCTTCAGACGGAGACACCATTGCCGCTCGTGCGGACAGATCTTCTGCGCGAACTGCTGTGCGAGATTGCCGCAGTCCTTTGGAGGCAACAAGGTGGACGAGTCGATTGAGAGGCTGAGGAAGCAACTGGTGTGCCACACGTGCCATAGACAACTACGGGAAGGCCTGCAGATGGAGCTCACAGGCGCGAAATTCGAGGAAGACCCGCAGAAGCCGACGAGCTCTCCACCCGCGCAGACGCTGCTACTCATGCCCCAGCATATTGCTGAAGCTATGGAACGCTCGACGTCCGACGCGTCGAATTACAAGCAGTTGGACAAATCGGAATTGTTTGACAAGGACGACATCAGCGATGACCTGCGAGTGACTGAGCCGCCGGAGAAGTTCCGACCGCCTGTGCTCTTTAGTATGTTCCCAAAGGTACAAATTGTCGCGAGTGCGCAGCATCTAGCTCACCAGCCCCATTTGCATGAGCTGGCCAAGGAAGTGAAGCTAACTAGCCATGGAACTGGGCGCAGACTAAGGACGTTCAGCGAGCCGCAGATCTTGTTCAGCAGAAAGGATGCTCAACACGCGACCCGAAAACTGAAGCACTCAAACAGCCAGGCAGATTTGGGTAACCCGAGCAATCATCGCTGGAGCGAGGCGGAGTTTAAGCGTCTTGTCGCGGAGTCAAATGCGCAAGCACGGCTTGCTGGAGCATTTCCTACCACCTCGAATGCTCTGACGACGCGTCCCAAGGCCCTGTCAGCGTCATTTGACACTGCGGGCTTCGGAAACGCTGTACAATGGAACCCATTCGGCTCCGACAAACTAGCATCAAAGGATATCGGCCTTCTTGCCATGGTCGGATTGTCCAAGGATGTCCACAACGAGTCAGAAGACCCTCGGCGTGTTTTAAGGAGAGAAGCTGCCACGGAGCAGATGTCGAAAGATGCCCGCGATCGCATCGAAGAGCGCATTTTCCATTTGATGGACAGCTCTCCGGCAGTGTCGCAGCTGTTCATGGTCGAGCAGCATCGGTGGATGCAGATTATCAGCTTTTTCTCTCAGCGAGCTGCGTTAACTGTGTCGTGCGAGCCTGACCAAGGTGATTTGCTGGACATTATGCAGTATGTCCGTGTCCAATGCTTAGATGGAGGCCGCGTGCAAGACAGTTTCTTCATCGACGGCGTCCTCGTCCACAAAAGTCTGGCCCGCAAAGGAATGAGAAGCGATATTTTGAACCCGCGCATTCTATTGATCGCCTCGGCATTAGACTACCAGCGCAAGAAGGAGGCTATATCATCGTTGGAAAGCGTTGCCGGTCAAGAAGTGGAGTACATGCACATCGTTACGGAGAAGATCCTGACTCTCAACCCCGACATTGTCATGTTTGAAGGTCACGTGCACCGAGTTGCCGAGGAGCTCCTCTTCAAAGCCAGTGTTTCAGTTGTCAAGAACGTTCGTTTGATCGACTTGCAGCGTATTGCTCGCTGCACGGGCGCGTCTGTACTAACATCGTATGACCACATTGACAAAATGTCGGACGTTGGGGTCATCGGCACTTGCAAGCGATTCTACGTACTGCTGAGCGACCAAGAGCCGAAAAGTGCGAAAAAGATTGCTTTCAGAGCCAATGGTGATGGGTTCTACGCAGCGGAAGAGGGCTCGGGCATTCCGCGGCAGCGGAAAAAGCGTACGCAACGCCAGAACATTGTGTTTGAAGGTGGCATCACGTCAAAGGGGTGCACTTTATGCTTGCGTGGAGGATCACCAGACGTGTTTACGGAGATCACGAATGTGCTAACTGCGATTATCCGTGCCGCATACAATATGCGCCTTCAGCGGTCAATGTTGGCAGCTTACGGCTACATTGCTCCTAGCCAGAATCACGAGCGTTCCGTTGCAGAGGAGTGGTTTGCCAAGTCGTCGACATCACTGTATATCTCGCTCAAGTCTAATTCACTGTCGATGCGTGCCGCTCTGAAGGAAACGCAGGCGATGTGTAAATGGTGCAAGGCCCACACAAGGTTTAACAACATTAGCTCGCTTCGGGTGGTTCGGGGTGCTGCTGACGATGACGAAAGCTCCTCGGCGAGTGCAACTGTTGTTCAGTCGGGACACCCCAATTGGTGCACATGTGGAGCAAAGTCATCCAGCTCGCTGAGGGACTGCATCCTGTTCTCTACCTGCTGGAGCACACTGGAAGGTAAAACAGCATCCAAAGCAGATATGATGTGTATCGACTTCTACAGCTCGAACGATATGTCCGTGGGACAATTTCTGGACAATTTCTGCTTCTCCAACAGCAAGGCTGAGTTCAAGCGTGCTTTTTCAACCTCAAAACTGTCGTTCTCCCACGACACAGGCCGCGTTATCGTGCGAGTGAAGGATTTGAATGAGTTTAAGGATACGAGTGGTCAGCTACCCCCATCAGATTTTCTTCGGGAGTTCAGCTACCGTGCCGTCCTGCACCAGATTCGATCCGATGAAGTGCTGATGTGGTCACGCAATATGAGTGGAGGGAATGTAGCTGCCCTTTTGTCATCGGAGTACTCGGTGGTTCCGAGTGACTTGTGGAACTACTCGTTTGGCAAGTTTCTGGAAGATATGTTCTACGGAAAGGCTATGGACATTGATTGCGTCCGCTTTCCTTACTTGGCTGGTGTGAGTGGGTCACGAGATGCGTCGCTAGTGCACTACTTCTCTCGTCGTGGACGGGTTGTCAGTGTACATGTCGAGCCCCTCGAGCCTGTTCTCCACGTAGCATTGCAGCCGGCGCTCTGGCAGGATCATATTGACCACCAGGTTCAACTTGAGGCCATCCATGATCTCTGCGATCTCGTTCGCGAAGTTTATGGTGTCACAACCTCGAAAGTCGCTGAGTCGATGGCGGATATCGTCACGCCTCTCCACGCGAAGCAGAACCTGAAGATCTTGCGGAATGAAGTGCAGCAATGGTATTCCTGTTTTGGTGCGAAAATCGAGTCGAATCCTCCGCAAGACGTGTTTGCGTACAACGCTCACTTTCGGGAAATTTACGAGTATGCAGTTGGCTGGAGTCTGCGTATCACACGGGCCGTGCAGGCTACGGTGAAGCCAACTATGGCCAGCCTCGTCAACAGCCCGAAGAGTGCTCTTCCGAAGGCTTGGTTTGACCAGTTAGCACAGCAAGCGGAATCCAGCGACCGCTATAGCGAGCCCTCCACCCCCAATGTACTTGGAACAACACCAGTGAACATCAATTTTCAGGAGCCTGGAAACTTGGCGCACCTTGCGAGCTTTGCACGAAGCCTGGCCGCTGCAAAGAGTGCCTCTCCTGCTGGAGGAATGGCCGAGGTTGCCAATGAAGTAGCCAATACCTTGCGACAGAATGGAACTACAAGCTCGCGTCAATCAGAGCCATGGGACACGGATGAAAGCTACGATCGTTACGATGAATCTAGCCATTCATTTCCAGCCGACTACATGGCGGAAACGGAGCCGTTTTCGGCTGCCCCAATTTTTGTGCAATCAGTCTCCACGTTGGGTGTTCCAGGCCACATTTCCTCCACGATGGGGGCACTCGCGTCCAAGACAGCGCTGGAGAACTTTCGATTGACGCAGCAAGCGAAGAAACCTGACGGATTGGGATACCTGGCACTACCGAAGCGTCTTCTCGAATGGCACCCTAGCTTGCCGTTGGGGGCTAACAAATCTAGTGTCCTGGTCAACCGGAAGCAACCTACTTCAGTGGTGGCATACTCGCTGTTCTCAAACGAGTACAGCCAATGCATCAACGAATATATGCGAAAGGAATCCACCCGATTTGCTGCTGAGGCGAATACGAACGGGGCTGTGCCACCGATCGACTGCGGTCAGTCCGAAGAGACCAGGAGCATGCTGCGCATCCTGCGCTCCACAACGCGGAACAACGTCGACCACAGTTTCGTTGATGAGAACCAGTTCCAGTCGGCCATGCGCTTCAGCTGCAAATCGTACTACGCAATGCAGTTCCACGCACTCCGAAAGCTGTACTACGGCGGTGACCGGAACTATGTGGAATCTCTTTGCAACTGCCAGCAGTGGAACGCAGCCGGCGGCAAGTCTGGCGCTGGTTTTTTGAAGACGCGTGACGAACGCTTTATCGCAAAGGCCATTCCAGAGATCGAACTGCAGATGTTCTTGAGCATGGCAAACGAATACTTCTGCTACATGGCAAAGACTTTCGAGAATGACTTGTCTTCCATGCTCTCGAAAGTGCTTGGCATATACAAGGTGTCAATCTCGAAGACGAACCAGAGTGTTGACAGCGATCAAAACGTGCGCATGTGCGTGATCGTCATGGAGAATTTGATGTATGGGCGCGAGGTGGACTTCTCGTTCGATCTGAAGGGCAAGATGGAAGGACGCTACAAGGAGGACCACTACGGAGAGAGCCGCAGCGTATTGTGGGATCGCAACTTCGTGGAGCTAGCAGGTGGCATCCCGCTTCCCCTGCAAGAGTCTGCACTGTCGCTACTTCTGTCCGCGATCATGAACGATACAACCTTCTTATCATCTGTCCAGGCGACGGACTACTCCATGCTGGTGGGCTACGATGTAAACAAACAGGAGCTGGTCGCGTGCATTATCGACTACATTCACAAGTACGACTTCATGAAGATGATGGAGCACGCCGGCAAGCGACTGATTCAGGAGGAAGGTGAGATCACCGTGTTGAACCCGAAGCACTATCGCAAGCGGTTTTGCCTGGCGATGAACAAGTATTTCGTCACGATTCCGTCACGCTACACAAAGGTGACCACTGTTGTCCGGAACACGGCGTCCACCACCACGACGGTCGGCAGCACCGGCACAACTACCCAAGAAGATGAAAAAGAGAGAGACTATGCTCAACCTCCATACAGCACCAGCACGACAGTCAGCAGCGTGAGCACGATCGCATCCGTCGTGGGCACGCAACGTCGTCAGCTTTAGGGGAACGACCGCTGCGAGGTGCCACAAGTAATTTACACTGTACAATAGCACAATGGTCAGCGCTGCGCGGAGCAAGAACGCGACGTGCCGGAATCCAAACCAAGAGGCGAACGCATTCGGAACGCACCCATACCAATAGACTGCTGCCGATGGAATAGAATTCCGCCTCCCAAGGTAAAAATGAAATGCAGTTTCGTTCCTCTAGTTTTGTTGTGCCCTGTGTCTCTTGACAGGTCTAGGTGCAAGCTCGCTGGATGGCGTAGTGGAAGGAGATGGAGACGATCGTGTTGCTGGAAGCAGTTCTCCGTGACTACAGTTCCCGGACTACTGTGACGAATCCGTTCAAGCCGAAGGAGAATCGCTGGTTGTCTGCACTTCGTCAAGCGAAAGCTGTTCGTGTCCGTGAGATCGTCGGCAAAGTTCAGGTGCGGAGGCTCATGTGCTTGCGCTTGGTGTGTGCTTGGATGATCGTCTAACATGATATGTGCTTCGTGTGGCGTAGCTGATTCGGCGGCAGTCTCCACCATTGGCAAGCCCTGCACATGTGACGTATTGGCTGCACTTTGAGGATGTTGACATCCGAAATGATCGCGATCTGCCGTTGTACGTGATGCTTTCGCGTGCGAACGATGCAGCATTGGACGATGAACGTAGCGTACAGAAGCTGGAGGCTAGTGCTCAACCCGTGCTGCTCGATTGCGGACCTGAAGGCCAGTGGAAAGGTTCCCACTTGCCTCGCGTGTTCGAGCAGGAGTTACTAGTTTTCGATCCGCTAGTGTTCGCAAGTGTGGTGATTGGGAAGCCTGCAGCTGCAAAACCTCCTACTGCACAGGTTCTTGTGTTCGCGCATGGGACTTTTGAGACGTATGTGCCTCCGACCAAGTCGGCGGAACAAATCGCACAAGAGATGGAAGCGCTGTCAAACCGCTTCCTGCAGACTGTTATGGAGGTGGAGCAAGATCAGCTTCAAGGGGATGAGGAACTGTCGCTCGATGCACTGCAGCGAAACGCACGCCAACTCTTTCGTATGTTTGACCAGGACAAGTCGGATTCGATTGACTTTGAAGGTACAGCGCATTATTTTCATTCGCTCACGTGTTGCGGCCATCTCACTTGAATGTTGTTTGTCTTTCAGAGTACAAGCAAATGCTGGCGTATATGAAGGTCAATTTGCTGGAATCTAAAGCCAAGCGCTTCTTTGAACTGGTGGATGACCAGAATAAGTGCGTAGGCTCTTTTTGTGTTAGTTACGCAGGGGTTCAAGGGTGCTCACTGTAGTTGTGGCCGTACTGTGTGTACATTTTTGCAGAGGGTACATTGATGAGCGAGAGTTTGTCATCGCGATGTACATTACCAACTACTTGCGAGCCCATCAGAAGAAGAAAAAACAAGAAGCGGGTAAGACTGGAAATTCCTCGCAGACTTTATCCCCGATCGATGTATTTCACCAGTTGGATGGGGACCGAGACGGGTCGTTAAATGGATTCGAATATGAGAAGGCACTGGCGCTGCTGGGGTTTTCTCTTCATGCCAAGCGCGCTCGGAAAATGGCACGTGCGAAGCTTCCAAAGTCGTCGACAATCTCGCTAGAACAGTTCAAATGCGCATGGGTGGAGCTGGTGGACGTACGTGCGGAGCTACAAAAGCGTAATGTTGAAGGGTTTAGCGGGCTGATCGGCCAAAAGAAGGGCAAGAAGGTCATAGAGCAGATGCAGAATGCGTTGCTGGACGAGATACACCGAGAAGAGCAGGAAGAGCTGCGCGCAGCGCTTGAAGCGAAGGAAGAAGTCGTCCACCTCGAGAAGGAGCGACGTGCAGTGGAGCAGGAGGAGTCACGACGTTTGTTTCAACAACAACGTCATGCTGCCACCTCGACACGAACCAAGGAGGCCCTGCGTGAGCGCCAAGACAAGATCAACCGCAAGAAGGAGCGTATGATTAAGGATCGACAAGCTCGCGAAGAGCGACGATTACTAGATCGTGCTGAGGTCGAGGCTGAAAAGCGCGTCGTTCATGAACGTGAAGTTGTGCAGGAGCTGATGGTGTCGAAGATGGAGCGGATCATTCGACGTAAAGCACGATGTGGTGACGACGTCGTTGACTTGCGCGGACGCGGGTTAAAGGACTTTCCACATGACTTGTATCATGGTCGAGACGCGCTCTCATCTCTCTCTAGTCTGCTTGTCTTGGATTTGGCTCGCAACCAGCTCCAAAGCCTCCCGGGTGCTATCTTCACGCACTTGTTCTCTCTGCAGTCACTGGATGTCAGTGAGAACGAGTTGAGTGCTCTTCCTGAAGAGATAAGAGAAGCACGTGATCTGCAGCTCCTCGTTGCTCACAGCAATCGACTAACTGCTACCCCAGTGGGGTTGAAAAATCTGCATGAACTGCGTGTGCTGCACCTGGCGTTCAATCGATTACCGATATTTGGCGATCATTGCGATGGTCTGCGCTCACTTGAGGAGCTCAACTTGGCCAGCAATGTGCTCGAAGGTCTAGCAGATGAAATTGGCGACGCACTGGTGAAGCTGGTACGGCTCAATCTGCGGGGAAATCCAACACTCAAGCGACTTCCAAACAGTTTGCAGCAACTTCGAGATTTGAGCATTTTGGATATCAGTGCTTGTGATCAAAAGAGGTTGGGCAAGGATGTCTTCGGCTCGCAGCTACAGAGTCTGCGCAGTCTCAATCTATCGTTCAATGCGCTCTCGACATTACCGGATGGCGTTGGCGCCATTTCCAAGCTGCAGGAGTTGAATTTTAAGTCCAATGCTCTCGGATCACTGCCATCTGCAGTTGGTAATCTTTCCGAGTTGGTTATTTTGAATGGGGAGAACAATGCACTTCAGTGGCTTCCACCGGGATGTGGAGAACACTGGGGTTTGTTGGAGGTGCTGCGACTGTCACACAATGGTCTTGCTGCTCTCCCTGATACCCTTGGACTTCTGCGCTCCTTACGAACCCTGCATCTCTCGAACAATCGCCTTACCGGACTCCCGCTCGAACTTGGTGCCTTGACTAGCCTTCGTGAGCTAGACGTGTCTTGGAATCAACTCGCCAGTATCCCCGATGAGCTTGGATGTCTCGAATCACTGACAACACTTAATCTCTCACACAACCAGCTAGTGGCATTCCCCGAAACAATCGCGATGTTGCAGCGGTTGATTCGCCTGTGTTGTTCACATAACGCGCTTACAACGCCACTCGAACCGGGTCTTAGAGCTCTAAAGTCCCTGCGTTACGTGGATTTTGCAGAAAACCAACTTGCCGAACTCGAGCCGTGTCTTTACGAGCTACCGGAACTTGAGGTGCTGGATCTGTACGGCAACAGGATAACGATGCTACCTCACGAAATGGTCCAGCACTGTGCGGCACTCCGGAAACTCGATCTGTATAACAATCGTCTGCAAGTACTTCCCCTGGAGCTGGCCGATGGACTCCTCGCGCAACTTGAGGTGCTCTCCATTGGCCGCAACCCGCTAACTCGTCTCCCGGAGAAGACCAGCAGCACGTGGAGGCTAACAGATCGGTACCAAACGAGCTTTACAAACGGATACACTCCCGCTGAGACCAAGGCGTGGGTCACTGATCGCAGAGTTTGCTACCCGGTGTTTGTGCAAGTCTGGGAAGAACTCAATTGGCGTCCTCAAGCAAGCGAGGAAGGAGGAAGTGCATCGAAGTTGCAGATATCTAGTGATGCGTTTTGCAAACGTGTGGAAGCTACGATGAAAGGTATCGCCGAGCGTGACAACGAAGGACGAGGAGTATGGCAGCCACGTTACGAACGACTTGCTCGCCACTATTTCTACGAGTTCAAGCACGTGGGTCATGCTACCGTATTCGACGCAACGACTCAACGCGCGGTTGGGAATCGAAACTTGGCAGTCGAAATGAAGTTGAAGCGTCAGCGTTTGGAACGTGCGGAGGCTGCTATTGAAGAGTGCAACGAATTTCGAGCGCACTTGAAAGCCGTGTACCGCGCAGATAAACATGTATTGGTACCAGCTACGGAGTGTGCACGTGAGCGGCGTGCCGACCACGAACACCAGCTACTCGAACACGCTCGACGCGATGCACAGGCGATCAATGCAGGTGTCAAAGATCAAATTGAACTCGCACAGCGAAGACACGAGGAAGCTAAGAAGCTCCAACGTGCCACGTTCGCGGATGAAATGAAGCGTCTTGCACGCGAACGTCTTCAAGCAAAACACCAACGAAGCTCGCTAGGAAAACCCAACAGCCGAAAAGTTGTGGCAGCAGTAGGAGATGACCGCAGGGACAGTGGCGCTCCTGAACGTGAGTATTGAGACAGGAAAAGAGACGGCTTGCAAGCAAAGATGACACGTAGTTATCTGTTCAGAAGCGCACTAGCCGTGAGAGTGTCCAAGTCTTACGCGTCGTCACCTGCAGCAGCTGCCTCCGCTGCAGCCGCCGCGGCTTCATCCTCGAGCTGTTGCGCTTGATCTGCCATAGCTGTTAGGGTTTCAGCACGCGCAAGAACAGCAAGGCCCCACATGTAGAAGCACGAGGCTACGGGACTGGCAGCATCGACATCAGTCTTGGAAATCTCGGCCAGGGTTTGCTTAGCTTGGGACACCACAGCTGGTGTCGCTGGTAGAGCTTTTCTGACGGCACGGAGACCGTCTGCGCTCGTGCTGTCTGCTTCCGCCAAAGTTGCCATTGTTGCCAAAGACGCGTCAAAGGCCTGTAGACATGCCGTTAGCATGGCCTCTCCTAGGAGCGGTGAAATCTTGTCCCAACTTGGCTGGCCCGTAGCAGGGTTGTACAGTTCCCGGCGCGCGTAACCAAGAAGCTCCAGCGCTGCTGCGAAGGTTGTCAGCACGAACCCCTTGAAAGGAACCACTCGGACGGATGCAAGCAATAAGGTTGGAATGTGTGACACCAAGAGCGTCGTTAAGAAAGAAAGACGAAGCTCGGCCTCCTTCGCAGCGCGTTGCTGCTGAGCAGCTTCGCTAAGCTCTTCGCCTTCTGGTGGCCCCGGTAACTGCGCAGCGAGATTCTCCTCCTGGACAGCCACCTGTGCAGCAAAAGCCACAAGAAACTCGCGCAACAGAGGTTCGTCACTGGAGACGCGTCGCTCGTTGTCCTTTATGTACAGAGCGCGCTCCTTCTCCTCGAGCGTGGTGAGGAAGAGCTCTGTGGCATGGCGGAAACGGTCGATCTCTTTCTTGGTAAAAGCTCGTGCCTGGCCCATGGTGTCGATTGAGAAGACCAGCCACTGCTCCAGTACGGTCGGCTCCTCAGGGTTGCTATCATTGTGCACATCCGCATGCAAGTAGCTCTTGTACTGCCCTGCACGCGTGAGAAGAGCTCCCAGCTTGGGCACACCGAAGAACTTGACCCTTGGCTCGCGAAGCACATTTTCCACGTGCACGAACTTGGGAGGACCCGCGGGAAGCGCGTTGCCCTCGGCATCGACGGCAGGGTCCCCATCGTCCCCCATCGGTGTGATCTCCTTGAACACGTCAAACGTGACGCCAGCACCGCGATGGACTCCTTCTTCGTCCCCCTCGTCGGTAGGCTGCGCCACGAACTTGTCCATAACCGCAGACTTTGGGTGTTTGGAGCTCGCGACGAAGTGGACGACGCTGTTCCCCTGCGGGTCGACGCACTTGCGGCCAATGTAAGCTTCTTCTGCGTCCAAAGCCGAGCTCACCCACTCCAAAAACCTCTGGAAGACCAGCGCCACGCTCGGTTCGCTGTGCAGCTGAGTCTGCACCTGCTTCTCCTCCTCGAGTAGCTGCTCCCACGCCAGTGCGTGCTGTTGCTGGTCTGTGGCCCCATCCACATGCTGCCGCGCGTTTTGCAACGGCGTCATCGACCCCCCGGATCGCTGCCGGTTCTGCAGCTGCTGCTGCGCCTCCGCGTTGGCCACGTGCTTGAGCAGGTAGTTGCCCAGGAACTCGACGGGGTCTTCCGGCTGCATGATCGCCAGCTGGGCCATCGCCTCCGTCAACGGAGCGCCCACCGCCTGGCGTAGATACGCCTGGTCCAGCTCGAAGGTGCTCGCCATGGCTAATGCCTGCAAGAAGGTCGTTGAAGCGTCGCGATCTTTCGGCCTTTCAGATACAGTACTTACCGGTATTCATCGATTTGGTGTGGACCACTTTTCCCCGCGTAGTTTTTGAATCAAAAAGAGCAAGCGCACCGACGAGTGCGATGGACCCTCTGGTCGCGCCCTTCGCGGAGCTCTGCGGCGCGCTGCGCGGCCTGCAGGAGCAGGTGGAGCAGCTGACGAAAGTGCACGAGGCGGTGGACGACTTCAACTCGGCGTTCGGCGCCTTCCAGGGGGCCATGGCGCTGCACGCGTCGTGCCTGACGTACCCCAAGAACGCTCCAGCGCCTCGCGGGCGCGACTTGCTGGCCAAGGACAGCAAGCAGCCGTCGCCAGGGACGGGCATCCCGCTGCCCAGCAGCTCGCACGTGTCGCCCAACGGCAACAGCGACGGGTCGTCGGGCGGCTCGAGCAAGCGGCCGAGTGGGGACAAGGCGACTGGGCAAGTGAAGAACAAGGCGACGGCACCTAAGAGACACGCGAAGGTGGACTCGAACAACTCGCGGGTGAAGAGACGGAAGGCGCAGGCGCCTAGGGCGCCACCGGCGTGGACGTGGGAACGCCGTACGTTGACGAGAACGCTCGGGGTTTTTTGGGGACTTGGCTGATTGACGGAGTTGTTGGCGTTTGTTGGTATGCTGCAGACATTCGGGAGAAGATCCCGCGCAAGTACCAGAGCCCGACAGAGCTCAAAAAGCTCGAGAATATCGTGCTTTATCTCAAGAACAGGCACTGCGCCATGTACGTCTCCCTCCGCCGACTCTGCTGCTTGCTACTAGTACTGGTAGTTGCTAATGGGGTGGTGTTCTTTTCGGGACAGTTCTATCTCCGACTTGGTCAAGCACAGCGGACTGCCTGTGATCCGGTGCAAGGAGATCCTACAGACGCTCATGAAGCTCGGAATTGTCGAGCGCAAGCGCGAAAAATCGGTACGCTTGCGTGGATTTGGGTGAGGTTGCTGAAGATACATCATGGCGCTTACGTGGTACCTTGTTGATCTGTCGTCGTTTACAGGGTTTCGTCTACAGTTTTGGCTCTTCGAACTGAGGCTCACATGGGGGTCTAAGGCTAATGCGCGCGCAGCTGCCGCACGTTGGAAAGTGCTGGCTGACGGGGACTATACCCGCATTTGCGTCTTTAGGTCGCAGCCCATGTCGTATTTATCCAATTGATGCGTTTTCCATTTTGGTGTGCAGCAAGTTCTCACCTTGTCTGTTGATTCCATCACTTTAGTTCCGAGTCGTCTTTGGTCTCCCACCTTTCGTTAATGCTCTCCTCCAGTGCCATGTCGTCACGTGAGAACCGTGGAGGTCGAGCTAACGCCAAAGGTGAGGTATTTGGTATGTTGGCGCTTGCACCACTTGTGCTGCCGCCGTCTCGCACAACATCAGCAAAGCTCAGCGACAAGCTCATGGAGCGCTCGCTGTTCTTCCGACTGAGAACCTTTGCAGTGCTTGGGCCGTGAATCTGCTTCAGAGATGCTTGCCGCTGCGGCTGCCTGCCGCGTTCCGTTGAGCCCTGGCGAAGCAGGCGCGCTTGCACGTGGGATTGATGATCACTGTTCTGGGGAACAAGTCGCGGACTACCGATATGCCGTTTCCGCGATCGATCTGTATGGCTAGCTGTTGAGGTTGCTGAGCGCGTTGTCAGCTTCTCACTCTCGCTCTCGCTGTGTCGACGCGAGCCTGGCTCATTGCGATACGCGGCGCGAGGTTGCGGAACCCCGGCTTGATGGTATGGCTGTTGCGGGGGGTCCTGGTGGTGATGGTGGTGATAGGCATACTGCTGCTGGTGCTGCTGTTGGTTGTAGGTGTAGAATGCGTACGGGTGCTCGATAGCACCAACATACGACGTGATGCCGACCGTCACAGACGTTGCAGCATCAGGCTTCCCATTTACAGGAGCTCCAGGGCCCAATATGGCACGGACAATGTTGTCTGGGTGGAGCCCAACGCCCATCACCAAACCCATTCGGTTGTCTGCAAACACTGTTGGATCTCGCGACGCAGCAAGTAGTGCGAGATGAGCCGCTGAAAACGCGCGCCGGATCTGCATGATCCGGAAACAGTTTCTTCCCACGTTGTTGCTTGGGCATAAGGGGTCTTCAATGAACACCGGGTCGAACTTGTGAGGATCATACGTCTGCTGCTGAAGCTGCTGGTAGTCCAGGAGTCCTGTTGCAGCACCCATTCCATCGAGTGCTCGGCTTGCCGGCAAGTCTAGTGACGAACGGTAGCCGTACCGCCGTAGACCCTGAGCAGAAGCTGCCTCCGCATTTGGCGAAAGTTGCATGTGGGGTTGCGCGGGCATTTGCCAATGTTGAGCGTAACCATACTGACTTGTGCGGTCATCCACTGAGGCATCATCAGCTGCGTATTGCTGTTGATACTGGTGTGGCACTTGATGAGGTTCGCCCATACCTGATGCTCCAGGGACAGCTCCTGCCATGAAGGTACTCTCACGATTAAGGAAGCAGCGCGAGGCCACGCTGATACCCGTTGTGCGAGGATCAAAGCGGTTGCCGTAAAAATCCAAAAAGCCCATGAGCATCAGACCAAAATCAGCCACACCCGCCTGCACTGTCGACAAACTGTGCTGGGCGGCCCGAGAAGCGTTTGCGAAACCATTGGGCATTGTGTCACTGTGCTCCTGGAGGTATCGCGCCACAAGCAGCAGCAACGCGTATGACGAGAGCCCACCCGAATAAGCAACCGCCAGGCCGCGCTCAATGGCAAAACTTTTTAAAACCAGCATCATCGGGGCTAGTGGCGGGAATTCGTGCAGCAATGCGAGCACGACGTCGTTCGTAGCCAAACCATTATGACCGGGACCTTCGAACGATATGTCGAGCCTCACGTTGTACGGCGGGGCAGTAAGGAGAGTAATAATTGGGACAGCAGCATGTGGCAGCGTTTTCACCGAGTCACGCACAACCCATGGCTCTTGCTTTAGCTTGCGCGCCAGGTTTTGCTGCCAGGTCTCCTTGATAGCGTTTCGACCTTCCAACACGCCAGCTGCATCAGCAGGTGCATCGCGACGCACCTTTGGCAAGCAGATTACGAGATCGACATCGCTTGACGGGAGCACCAGCCTCGTTACATGCGACCCGTACGGCCGTACCTGAGCACGTGGCCACAGCGATTGCACTGTCGCCGTACACAACCGTTGCGCAGCTAGCTGAGCAGGGAGCCGAACATCACTATCTGCC
This sequence comes from Phytophthora pseudosyringae, assembly GCA_019155715.1. Lineage (NCBI taxonomy): Eukaryota > Oomycota > Peronosporomycetes > Peronosporales > Peronosporaceae > Phytophthora > Phytophthora pseudosyringae. The sequence continues at coordinate 52,800 of JAGDFM010000172.1, read as the reverse complement.
TGTAGTTGTGCAGCGAACTCGCACAAGTCCCAGTGCAGTTTACTTCGTGGAGGAAGAACCGACAGCGGCACCGATACGAATGGGCCCATTACAGAGTTTGGGGTTGCGTACGTTTCCGGAAATGGGGGAGCTGCGGTGGGCGGGCTATCGGCTTGTTGACCTAGAGACGATGGTGCTGGCGAAAACGGACCAGGAGGCGAGCTGCAGGAGCTTGCGTTGCCCAGAGACGAATCTTCCAATACCCCCGTGTTGGCGGAGACTGAGGTCTGCTGAAGTTGAAAGTCTTGGATGTCGTTCTCGATGTTGTGCAGCTGAGCTGTCAACGTCGCCACAGTTTGCTTCAGTGTTGTGATTTCTGAAGATGCCGTTGCAGCTTGCTCTTCCATGACCTAGAAACATCAATACGAGCAAGTAGTGAGTGCACTATACAGAGCAATTCGCCCTCGTCCACAACAACCACGCACCTTTGTTTTCTCGGTCATTTTTTCCTCCAGTTCAGTTATGCGCTCCAGAGCCAGCGAGACCTTGGCAATAACATCGTTTCCGCCAGAGTTGTCTGTTTTCACCGGTGAACGCAATGCAGCGGGGCCACGCTGATGCTCGCAAGTACTACCATCATCGTGATTATTGTTGCCTGCTACTTCAACCTCCTCGACCGAGTCTTCACCCTGGCTTCTGAGGCTAGCAGCGCGATGACACGCACACGCGCAGCAGTGAGCACACTCTGTCCACGTATCGGTTTCTCCAGCTGCTGATACCACAAGGCACCGCTTTGAACTCTCGTACACATTTGAGCACCCCTCCTTGCGACCATCGTGTTTATCGACAATCTCCGCTTCATCCTCTTCGTGAGCGTAATCCAAGGGCCACGGACGCCGTCGGCGTTTGAGAGAACGCTGACGATCAAAGAAGCCCCCTTCACGATACAAAAAATCAGAGTCATTACCGCTATCCGCAGCAGTTGAAGTACCACCACAATGTTCTCGGATCGAAGCCCCTGCCAAACCCTGTTTGTCGTGCTCTGCATGGGCAGGCCCCCGCCGATTTGCATCCAATCCAGCAATCTTGGAAAACGATGCCAACGAGTATTTCCTTGGTGGTCCCGATAACCTTCCATTTGCAAAGCGCGATGAAGCTGAGGAGGTTGACGAAGAGGAGGATGGTGGAGGCGGTGGGTCTAACTCTGCTACTGCGACCGTAGTACTCGATGTACATTTGTCCGAGATTCCTCCGTCCGAGGCCTTGAATTGCCAATGATTGAAATGCCAATCGAGGGCAGGACTTGGCGAAATCGTGCGATGCGCAGACGTCTGCAACGAGAAGACGGAAGGCAAATACCATTCGAAATTTGACGTATCTGACGTCACTGGTGCTTCGTGAGCAGCACTCTCGGGGCCATCCAAAGACACTTGGTGTCCTTCTTGATCAGCATCGTCATCGTCATCGTCAATCTCTCGTCGAGGAGCACGAGGTGGTTGCGAATGATGATCCCGTGGAGCCAACGACAGAAAAAATGGTGTTGTAGTCGAGGAGGAGTAAAGCGAGTGTGAACCAAACGTCGGTAATGGTAACGCAGACGCCGACGAAATCGACGAAGTTACTGTTCCAGTCGAGCCAACATTGGAAAAGAAGCTTAACCGTGGCACGTCATCGTGAGTACTTCCGCTGTCACTACTGCAGTCGATCGGACGCGGACGCGATGGGGACGAGTCTGAGCCGGCAGTCGCAGCGCTGTACTCTCCTGCATCTTCGTCATCACTCGTTTGGTAAGGATGCGGCTTAGGTGATGAGGAACACGACTTGACAGGAGTTTGGGATGACCGATCATCCTTCCTATTGTTTTGAAGCCCTGCCGCCACCTCCGCAATGCCCCCTTTTTTCTTTTTCTTCTTTTTCCGTTTTTGCCTTGGATGGACATTTTCCTTGGCGTTGTGTTCGAAGGTAACGCTCCATCCACCTGGTTTTATTTGCTCATCGCTAACAGCAGTATCAATGACATCACGCAGCACCTTGTCCACACATGCAATAGCTTGTTCTTGCTTCCGCCGGAAATGCTCGCAAAGTTCGCGCAACACGTTGTTAAAGCGCGTTTGCTGAGCAGCACGTATTTCACCCTCCCGGCGCCGCTGTTTGAGCATCTTTTTTCGACTGGCACGTCGCCGCTGAGAATGGTTGGCACTTTTGACTTTGCTTGTGCCGTCGATAGTACCGCCTCCATCGATAAGCGATAGACCCCCATGTATGCTTGATGCAGCAGCTACATCCTCCTCCTTCGATAATCTTTCGCAAAGTAGCAGTGAACACTGTTCTTGAAGGTGCTCTGCCAGCAACAGCTTGATCACTCCAGCTTGCGGCAAGGCAACCGCGTCTTCAAAAGAGCACGTAAAACAAGCATCCACGGGCACACCTTGATTCACACGCTGCGTTGTCTGCTGATACACGGTTAGTACGCTCATAAGTCCCTCCAACGACGACCGCCCGGCTTGAAATTTCGCCGTCACCGCTGTTTGGGTCGATACCGGCTGCTTCAGTTCACGAAGGTGCGCGATTGTCTTGGAGCCCAGCACCTTTAATACTGCCTGCTGCTGATCGACGCTTGCCGTTTCCCATTCGTGCACCAAGTAAAGTTTAGACGCGAGGCCTTGCAGGGGGATTTTCACGCTTGCGTCTTTCTGGTGTTGCTTCCATAAGGCCCATATATTGAGTTCCTGTTCAGTTGCATACATTACGAAGTCAGCTTTCAAAGCTACAACTCAAAACAGCTGCAGCAGTAAATACCCACAATTTGATTGACGAACAGCGCTTGAAGCGAGTAGTATCCTTGCTTCTTCAGCCACTAGCCAGAAAAGAACACGCACAGAAATGATGTCAGACTTCTAAGTAGCTCACACTACGCCACACACATAGTCCACACCTTCGTCTCCCCCCACACGCGATGCTTCAACGTCGCTTCCGACGGACACTCGGCCAGGAATTCACCGCGGGATATCTCCTCCATCACATGGAAGAACTCTGCAGCAAACGTCCCTCCTTTCTGCTTCACTGGGTGGAAAAACTCCATCGACAGCGCCACCGTATCGCACGACTGCAGCGTGTTGAGCACTCGCATCCCCTGCAACACCTTCAAGCAGCACTCTTCATACTCTTTCGAATGGAAACTGCCCACCACATCGCCATCCGCCATCCGCACCACTGACCGTTTGACAAACTCCCTGCAAATCAACCAACAGGGTCAATAAACCGCTTAAAACTCCTCATTAGCCTCCAATTTCCCACCTTGGGGCGCTTCTGGGCGGCGTCTTAATCGCTACGCGCTTGTTCTGGGACGTGCTAGCGCCGCTAATCGTCTGTGGCAGCAGTTGGAATTCCTGGACACGCGTGTCGCGGCCTCTGACGACTCTGGAGCGCGCCGCCATGTGCAGCAGCGTCTTGACGAAGCCCACGTCCTCCACGCAGCACAGAGACGCCAGCTCCTCGCCGCTCAGGCTGCGCAGCCACTTCAAGACAGCGCGCTTCTCTGCGTTGCTGGTGCTGCCGCCACCGCCTCGGCGCCTGCGCAGCGAGACGGCGAGCTCTCCGAGCGCGCGCACGAGCGCCTCGGCGTCGCTGCTCGCCATGGTGCGGAATGTCGGAGTGATGGTCGGTTCAACTGGACGTTCGTATCGGAAGAGTTTTGGCGAATGGGTGAAGCGTTTGAGACGGGGTTTCTACCAATGAGAATTGGATATGATGAAGGTGACGCACATGCACGGATCGACTAGAGAAACATGCATTGCTCATGGGGTTTATACTGCAAGGGGCCTTTAGGCGATAAGGTGCATCTGTTGCAGCAGGCTGAGTCCGCTCACGACGGTCATGACGACTGCCATGACGCCAGCGGTGGCCTTGCTCGCTCGGTGCTGCTTGCCGCCCAGACGGAAGATGAAAAACGCCGGCAGCATGAAGCAGATCGTCGGGTTGGTCGTGGCACCAAGCACGCCGAGTACAGACGCGATGTCCCCAGAGCCCAAGGCTACCAAGAGCGCACCGAGCACCAGCAAGGTCGACAGTCCAGCGTGACGCATCAGGTCCAGTCGACGGTTCGCCAGCAGCGCCTCGCGGATGTTGTCACGCAGAGTGTGGACAAACAGCGGCACCGTGAGGATCAGCGCGATGCTGAAGCCCAGACAACCAGCGATCACAGCGCCGTCACCGTGGTAGTTGTTCTTGAGGAAGTTCGACCGAGTGGCCTCGCCGAATGTGAGCACCACGAAGAAGCCACAAAGCGAGTACACAGTCGTCGCGATGCCGATGCTGCGGTTCATGACCTTGTACATCCTTCTGCTGGAGCGACGCTTGAGCACTAGGTAGATGGGGAGCACGTTCGGGTGGCACGTGTACGAGAACACCACGAGCGGCACCGCTCGCAGCAGGTGGCTGAGGCGCCAGTCAAACAGCGGCAAGTGCTGGAACTGGTACGCGATCGTTGGGGCGAGGCCTTCATGCACGAACTGGAAGTACTTGATCACGATAACCAACGCCATAAATACGATGCAAACGATAGAGAACAGCGACGAAAACCTCAGCGACTCGAGACTACGCAGCAGCGACAGCGGCAGCACCAGTAGCCCCGTCAGCATCACTATCAGCGCCTGTCGATCCAGGAACATGCTCTGACTCGTACTGCCCAAGAATGTCCTCAACGCAAGCTGAATCAACTCCGCGCTGCCCACGAGGTAACCGATAGACGTTCCGAACAGGTTCATGCACACCACGAGCTGCGTAAACCCCGCGAGCTTGCGTCCCCCCGTGGCCGAAGCCAAGTCCATGTACGACCGCGCCTGGCCCAGGTCCGAGCACTCCAGCAGCAATCTCAGCGTGAAGTTCGTGGCGATTGCCCCCAGGGTGATCAGCAAGACGCCCAGTACCAGCCCCGCCTGCTGGACGGCGTACGGAAGCGCTAAGACGCCAGCACCTACGATCGCGACGGTCATGGTGAACATGGAGCCTTTCACTGTCGGCATAGCAGCAATATAGTAACGGATTAGCAACGGACTAGCGAACTACAGGGGTATACAAGGCTGCAATGACCTGATCCTGGCTGCATCTTCTCCAGCAGGTACGTCTGGAAGAAGCCGCCGCGCTTGCCCAGGCGCTGCTGCTGGCGGAAGAAATCGTCCTCGAACACGAGCGTCTCCCGCTCCAAGATGAGCTCGAAGTCGTCTGTCAGCGCGGCGGTGGACGCGGAGCTGCTCGCGCCCTCGCTGCCCCCCAGCAGACGCTCCGACATGCCGCCGTCCGGGTCGTCTCCGAACGCCATCATGGTGATAGCTTCTTGGGTCAGATCGTCGTTTGACTTGGCTAATGTGGCCCACACATGGACACGCTTCTTGAGGAGGTAGATGACCAAGGGCAAGCTACGAGACCACTACGCGCTCGCCCCGCTGGGAACGGCCTCGTGTCGGGCTTCGTGTCTGGGCTGGTGACGCGGTATACCTAGCTAATGCCGCGTTATACAGATAGTTTGGTGCGGGATACTACATGTAAAAAGAAACAATGAATCGCAACAAACAAGTTGTGGAATTCAAAGCACATGTCGAGCCAGTTGAACTTGTTGTTGGATCCGCATTCGTCGCTGTGCATCTCGGGCCCTCACCACTCAAGCAGTGGCGAGCCGGCCGATATTGAGTTTGGTCCTGTAGCGAACTTGATGCAGCTCACGCAGACCATGCGCAAGACCATCTACTCGTAGGATTCACTGGCACGAGATCGGTTGCGTGGACAAACTGCCCCACCTCGTGCGTAATATGGGAGATGCAGACCTGCATCTTTGACGACAGCTACGCTAAAGCCAACAGTTCTCATTGTGCATTTTGCATGAGAACTGTTGGTTTTAGCGTAGCTGTCGTCAAGCGAAGGCACCAAACTGCAATCTACCTGTTGCGTATCCTGCTTGTCAAACGCCGAGCTCTTTCTCACCTCCCCTCATCGCTAGGAGTTTGGAAAATGGATAAGCAGAGCTAACGCAGTGGTGAACAACAGTATATTCTAGGAGTTGGAGGAGGTAGTATTGCTACTCACTGGCTGCATCGTTCTCTTCAGACTCGGTCTGCTCGAAAGCAGTGATCTCTCCAATCAGCTCATGCACGGTAGAGCGCAAAATAACACGCACACCTCTCTGTGTCGCCAGCTTCGCCTCGCGGTTGCGCAGCTTCACGTTGAAGCCAAAGATCGGGCACTTGCCACTGATTGCCACGTCAATGTCCTTCGCTGAGATGTTACCAATGCCCAGCCGCACAGTCTGCATTCAGGCCACACAGGGATCAGGTTAGCACAAGCGGCCACCAACAGGACTAATTCATCGCTCGCTGCGTACCGAAATGCCGGACATCTCGTCCACTGTGTCCTGAATGCTGGTGAGCGATCCAGCGCCGTCAGCCTTCACAATGATAGACTTCGTTTCAATCAGATCGTTCTCGTCGATGACATCGTCCTCCTCTTCTTCGGTTTCCTCGCTAACCTCGTCAACATTCGACTCATGACCGCCCTCTTCAACCTCCGTAGACGTGTATTCAGCGTCGGTTCCCGTGTGCGCACCACCTTCGCCGGGAAGAAGGCAATCGTTGAACTCCATGGCAAGTTCCCTATCACAACATAAGTACAAGCATAAGTCAATAGCACAAGCACAAGCAGCTTACATCTCGGCAGTGCGTACCTCTGCTCGATCACCTGCTTTGCCCGGGCTTCAGGGAGAACAAAGAAGCCGTTCTCGTTCGGCGCGTCCACGTTCTTTGACTTGTTCGAGTAGGTGATATCGACAACCGTTCCAGGCAGCGCACGCTTGACATCGCGGCCTTCAGCATCGCGCATGTTACGAACAACACCGTGAATCATGCCCGCCACGAAGTGCTGCTTGGGTGCCAGCTCGCCGTTCTTGATCAGCACACGCAACACCGTTCCACGTCCCTTCAACGCCACACTTTCAAGCACAAGACCCTCAGCACGCGACTCCGGTCCGACCAGCGCATCCAGCCTGTGGTCGTCCGCCAGTCCCGTCACCAGCTCCCACACTGTCTGCTTGAAGTCGTCGAGTCCAGCGCCCGTCTTGCCCGAGATTGTCAACACGGGGCTGTCCTGGAGCGCGACAAACGATCGCAGTTCGTCCACAACCTTATCGACCTGTTCGTCGCTGTTTTCTCCGAGCAGGTCCACCTTGTTGATGCAGATCACCGCCGGCAGTCCAGCCTCCTCGATCGCCCCAATACTTTCCTCCGTCTGCAGCAGCACGCCTTCATCCGCTGCAACAATGAGCAGCACCGCATCTGCCACCTGCGCCGCACTCGACCTCATCCGGAAGAAGTGAAAATGGCCAGGCGTGTCCAGGAACGTGGCCTTCACATCGGGCGTCAGCGCCGCCTCGCAGACATTGATCTTCTGGGTAATGCCGTGCTTCTCGTAGGGCGCGATCTGCTTCAAGCCAGCCTTCATGTGTGTCCGCAAGGTGTCCATCAGCGTCGTCTTGCCGTGGTCCACATGGCCCATCACGGCGATCACGGGCTGTCGGCGGCCCAGCAATGCCTCCGGCAGCCCCGCCGACGCGTCCAGTAGCTCCGGCTCCGCGTCGTCGTACGCCACTTGGGTGCCGAAGGTCTCGGCCACCTCCTGCGCCACGCGGAAGGGCAGCACGATGTGCTTGACGCTGCGGAACTCGGCGGGCGGGTGGCTCGTGGTCTTGAGGTGGAAGCGGCGGTTGGCCTTGGTCACCGTGCGCTTGAGCACCTTGTCCAGCGGCTGGCGCAGCGCCTTGGCCAGGTCGCGCACGCGGATGAAGGCCGAGATGGCCGGTGGCCGGCTGCGCGCCTCCAGCACGCGCTGCCGCTGCTCCTGGCGCGCGCGCGCGCGCTCCTGCGCCTCGGCTTTGAGCTTGGCCATGCGCGCCATGTGGTCCTTGTGGCGGCGCGTGCCGCCGCGCGCAGTGCGCAGCGAGCGCGCGCCGTCGGGCAGAGGTGGCAGGAGCTGCGAGGCCGCGCCGGTCCGCAGCGCGGAGGCCGCCAGTCGCGGTCGCAGCAGGCGCAGCATTGTGGTGCCGGTGTGCGTCTGCAACGTGATCGGAACGATTGGGCGCCGATGTAGCCATGTCACCGTGAAATTCCGGTTTAGTGCCACGAAGGAATTTTTATGCAAACAAAAAAACTATCGTAGCTTTTCTGAGTGTTTGTGACATTTTATGACACTCAGAAAAGTTACGGTAGTATTTTTAAAACAAAAAATACTGCAGTAAATTTGCTGAGTGTGTGTTACATTTTTACGCGCGCGGAAACTTTCCGCAAATTTGATGACGTCGTCGTCGTCAGAGGAAGATGGTTAAAATGTACCCATGTTGTGGTACAAGTGCGTACGCTCCCAAGGTTACAGTCGTTGCACTCCCCGACCGCCCGACCTCCCGACGATGCTGGACCCGCGCGAGACGCTCTCGGGCGTCGCGGGCGCCTTCTGCTGCGTGTACGCGGGGCTGCCCTTCGAAGTGGTCAAGGTGCGGCTGCAGACGCAGGGCACCAAGAACGCGTACGCGGGCGTGGCCGACGCGTTCCGCCGCATCGCCGCCGAGGAGGGGCTGCTCGCGCTCTGGAAGGGCGCGGTGCCGGCGCTGTCCAGCTCCGTGATCGAGAACTCGGTGCTCTTCAGCGCCAACGGCTTCGCCAAGCGCGCCGTGCTGGCGCTGCACGCCAAGCAGCGCGCGGCGCACGACGGCGAGTACCAGCTCACCACGCTGGACGAGGCCTGCATGGGCGCCTTCGCCGGCTGCTTCTCCGCCACGGTGCGCTGCAGTCGGAGCAGCAACAGCTGAGTAGTTGCTGGTAGTAATGCGCTGTTGTCGTCATTGTTGTGTGTGTTTTGCAGGCTATTACGGTGCCGGAGAACATCAAGTGCAAGCTGCAGTTCCAGCGCGGCCACTTGGGCGAAGGCCGTACGTTGCAAACTCGCTGCTACAATGCCAAACATGCACAGGAGAGGCTGACGAAGGTTGGTTGGGTTTTGCTGTAGGGTACCACGGTCCTTGGGACTGTTTGGTGAAGGTGGGCAAGGAGGACGGCATCCAGGGCCTGTTCCGAGGGTACAGCGCGCTGCTGCTGCGCGACGTGCCCTTCAGCTTCTTCTTCTTCGGGTCGTACCAGGCCTTCACGTCGGGCGCGGCCACGATGCTGGCCAAGGAGTCCAAGAACGACCTGAACCCCGTCGCCATTCTCGCCAGCGGCGGCCTCGCCGGCGCCACCAGCTGGGGCATCATGTTCCCCGTGGACGTGCTCAAGTCGCGCATGCAGACGGCCAGCTCCTCGGGCCCGCTCTCGCTGCGTGGAGCCTTCCGCGCGGTCTACTCGGAGTTCGGCATCCACGGCTTCTACCGCGGCTGGTCGGCCGCCGTGCTGCGTGCGTTCCCGGCCAACGGCTCGCTCTTCCTCGGCGTGGAGATGACGCACCGCGTTTTCCGCTGGTTCGACGCGAGGCACGCAGACTAGAAGCCGGCGTGCACCAACTATAAATGCAGCGAGCCGTCGACGAGGTGGCCGAGCGAGACAGCCCCGCATAAATAACAAATTGCCGTGCAGCATGAGAATAGCGGCGACGGCCCCATGTCGACCCGAGTCCATACCCCATGCGACGGTGGCAGCAACGTCCAGCGTTCTTATCTTCCTGTTGCATCAGAAATACTTCCGATGCCTTGTATCAAGGGGGGGGGGGGCACTTGGAATTGGTGGCACGCAACGCAGGACGAGGAGACGCGGGCGCCGATTGAGAGAGCTCCTGGTCACTTCCCTGCTCTGCTATGGCGACGGCGGCGACGATGGATCTCCGAGACGCCACGACGATGGCGGCCAAGCCCCTGTCGCCCGACCAGAACCGCCGAGGCAGCGTCGGCACCGTGGACGCCGACGACGATCTGGAAGAAACGTTCGACCTCGACAGGGGGGTGGCCCACTTGCTGGCTCTCAAGGCCTCGGAGCTCATGCAGTTGCAGCGCACTCACGACGAGTACGTCAAGTCGAGCTGCGAGTACGAGCGCGAGCTGGAGATCGAGGTGGACCGGTACGAGAGGAAGACGCAGCAGCTCGAGTCGACAGCGCTCCAACTGGAACGAGACAAGAGCGACCTGAGCGCCAGCGTGACTGGCGTCAAGGAGGAGCTGCAGAGTGCACACCGTCGAGAGCACATGCTCCAGACGCAACTTCAAGACATGAAGTGGAAGATCCAGAGGCTGGAACAGGCCAACGACGAACTGGAGACCTCGGCTCGCATCGCGCAAGCCACGATCGAGGACCTGCAGCACAAGTCCGAGGCGCTGCTCGAGCAGAGCGTTTTCCTTCAGCATGAGAAGGAGGAGCTGCTGAAGCAGCTCGCGTCTATCCTCATCGCTGAGGTGCACCCTGCTCCGATGGGACCAGGAGGGCCTCCAAGGAGCGCGAGCGCTCGCTTTTCCCGTAAATCCTCTTCGCACATCTCGGAAGCTGCGGCCCCCGCGGCTCCGGTTCAAGAGGAGAGTGCCAGGAAAGGTAAGCGGCGGAAAGGCCGTCGCCCGGAAGTGCTCGAGACTTGTCTGCACCTCACTTGTCGTAAGTGCCGAGCGAACAAACCCCACGCACACAACGGAGGAAGCGACGAAAAGGGATCGGTCGCCGCATTCTTCGATAGGCTCAAGATTTTCCTGTTCGGCCCCGAGCGTTGACCGGCAAAGTGCTTTTTGTGTGTGTGAAGATGGATGGATGAAGACTCGCGCTAGTTGATCCCGAAGCTGCTCACTTCCCAATTGGCCGTGTTCGCCACGCAAGCGATACGAACCAGCACCTCACTGACCCTCACAAACACCTCGAATGTGTACGACAAGCATGGAACGACTTACCATTACCTCCGCGACTCTGCTGCTGGTGATGATCATCGGAAGCGGAATTGGCCCCATCAACGCCAAGCCTTGCTCGCCGAGGGAGCTGGGCGTCTTCAACGATGTGACTGGCCAAGTGGGCAAGTGCCTCCAAGACAGCAAGCTGAATTTTCAGATGCCGCCGCGTTCGAGTCTCTCGAAGACGCAGCAGTCTGCCTTGTGCAAGTCGAAGACCTGCCAGACGATGATTGGCTCCATTGACGACTTGGACATCCCGAACTGCGAGGCTACTTTTGACAAGAAGAACGTGACGCTGCAAACGAGTCTGGACAAGTTCGTGTCGTCGTGTGATACGACGACGCCGGCTCCGTCTCCGATGAAGCGGCGTAAATCGTTCGAGTCGTCGTCGTCTGGAGGCTCGGGCTCGCTATCCAAGAAGAACCGGTACACGAACCTGGCGACTGCAGTTCGGTTTGGAACGCCGCAGCAGCTAGTCATGCTCGTGGCTATTGCCGTGCTGTCTCTGGGACTCGTGCTTCCATGAGCAACAACGGATAGCAGAACGATGAGCGCGTTGAGCGGAGCGGGCTACAGCTCCTCGCCGCAAAGTCAAATATACTTTGTTTCTGCTTTCTCGAAGTGTAGTTGTTGTTTATCTTGCAGGTTTGAACTGTTGTGGGCCGTCCTCTGATCGCCGCAAGCCTTGATCTACTTCAATAACATGGTTCCGCCGCACTTCATCATTTTCCTGTGCGGCCAAATAGCATTACGTTTCCACGCCGATAAGGTCAAATATGTTTTGTCTCCCTTTCCTCAAGATGCAGCACACGTGCACTACGTAGCTTTTGCGCTCACACTAGCAGGCGATCGATTCTCTTGTCCATCTACTTGTCTTCAGCGGCTCTTGCCAGCACGACACTATGCTGGCCGCCAGCGTCGATCTGAAGGATCTCCGCCCTGCCGAACGGCTCGGCCTCGTCCTCCTCGTCCTCCTCGTCCTCGCCCTTCTTGTCCTCGTCCTTCTTGTCCTTGCCCAATGTGGCCTTCGACCAATCCAGTTGGCGCGGTTTGATTTCGTCACGGACTGCTCCGTTGCCTAGTGCCAGCATGTCGCCATATCCCCAAGAGAAGATCGCGTTGCTCTCAGTAAGCGCCAATGTGTGGTTGGCGCCCGTGGCGATCATGCGAACCTCGCTGGAGCCGCCGTTCGTGGGCATAGGAATCGTCACCTTCTGCGGGCGGTCCTTGAACTCGCCGGCGCTGCAGGTCTCGAGCATGCCGAGCTGGCCCGAGTCCGCACGACCGAACGTGTATACCTCGCCGTCGTTGGTGAGGACGACCGAGTGATGGTTGCCTCCACCCACAAGCGCGACGTTCTTGGAGCTCAGATCCTCCACAAGCTGCAGCTCAGGGCAGTTTTCAGTGCTGCCAATGCCCAGCTGGCCGTAGTTGTTAAGACCGCACGTGTACAGGTACCCGTTCGAGCTCAGGGCGAACAGACTGTGGAACGAGCCGCAGCCGATAGCCTTGGCCACCGGGAGCGGGTCCTTACCGAGCATCACGGGCTTCGGCTGCAGGTGATCCGTGTACAGCATGTCGACCCTGTAATCTCCCTTGGAGTCCTTCATCTCGGGGTCCGCCTTGCGGCCGAGCTGGCCCGTTTCCCCCAGTCCCCACGAAAACACTCGGCCGTCGTTCGAGCGCACAAGGTTGAACGAGGCACCACAGCGGACATCGGCAATGTTGTCCAGGGCCTTGATCAAGAACGGCTCCTTCTGCATCTGCTTGAACGCGTCCTTGGCCGACGAGGCGTCGCACCACTGCTTGCCTTCCTTGTCACGGTAGCAGCCCCACGTGAACACCTTGCCGGCCAGCGTCACGACGGCCGTGTGGCAATCGCCGCCCGCCACTTGGACGGCCGTGGCCTGCTCCGGCCCAAAGCCGTTCACCTTGCCCGGAAGGTTCTCGTCTCCGCCGCGGCCCAGAGCTCCGTCATCGCTGCAGCCCCACGTGAAGACCTCGCCGGCCGCCGAGATAACGGCCGTGTGGATGCCGCCGCAGGCCACGCGGACGATCTGCACGTTGAGCAGCGAGCGCACGACCCGCGGGAACGGGGCCATGAGGTCCTTGTCCCCCCCGTCCACGCCGTGGCCCAGCTGGCCGCAGTCGCCGCTGCCGAAGGTCAGCGCTTGGCCCGCGTGGCCGCCGAACTTGGCGTCGATCTCGCGCGCGTAGCTCAGATACTCCTTCATGTTCTGCGCCCAGCTGTCGGTCTTGTTGTGCGCCCACTGCGTCTGGAGGTTGCCCGCGAACGCGCGGTTCAGGGCGGCGAGCTGCCGGGCCGCCTCCTGCGCGCGCGAGGTCGGCGTGGCCGTCACGATCTTGCGCGCCTTCAGCACTTGGGCTGGCGCGCGCGGGAAGGCGCCGACATCGCCGGCGGGCGCGGGCGCGGCCAGAGACGCCTCGTACTGCTCCTTGGACACGCCCACGTCGACACGTCCGCGCTTCATGGTGGTGGTGGTGGCGACTTGATTGGAGGAGACCGCAATCCGACGAGTGCTATTTAGTGTCCACAATACTACGTATTGTACGGCACCGATTGATACTGATCTAGGTTATTACACCGACAATGAATTTATTATCTGATAATAAATTAATTCTACAATACTCTTTAAAATATCTATATATATTACCGTATATAAATATTATTGAATCATCTGACTGTTTCCCAATTATTTTGGGAAACCATGGCCATTGTCAAATAATTGCAAGTATTTACTCGTTTATGGTGCATACATAAACGAGTAAATACTCACAAACGGCCTCAAGGTCCGACACAAACTTTGATTCTGACTGTTGGTGGCGGTGCCTCATTCTGTTAGCATTTGAAAACAGGCAGCGTGCGGCGAGAGAGAGGGCTTGGCATCCTCCTGCAAGGAACGGCTGAACAGGAGCTTGCATCGATGAAGTGCTCCAGTGAATTCCAATATTTAGGCAACATGAGTGAGGACTCTGTTGCTAGCATTGCGAAAATGCTGTATCTTCCTCATTCTCTGTCTAGTCAAATCTCCTACTCGGTGCTAATTGCTTTTTTCTCTCTTTTCCTGCAAACTAAGCTAAGTGCTCGAGGGAGCCGTCTAGCTAAAGTCACCGCTATGGGCTATCTGCCCCCCAAGTCGTAAACCTTCTACGTGAGCGGTTTCGTCGGCACTTGTCAGCAAGCCAAATGCAAAAATTCGTGACAAAACGACCTCAGTCATTGAGGAGCTACATTTTCTTGCGGGGTGTAGGCATGAGAAGCTCCAAGTTGCACACTCAGCGACTTGCGTGTTCTGGTGTCGGAAACCGCAGCCAAGGGGTTTGGATCCACCAATGGAAGCAGGAATACTTGGATTTAGGATCGAGCTGTGTTCGGCCACGACCTTTATTAGATAAGTGAGGTTGTTCTCGCGCCTTCGGAGTGATCCTCATCGTCACCGTCGTCCTCTCTAACAAGTCATTGTTGCCCAAGTCCAGGTCTTTCATTTTCCTGTTAACCATCTCCCTCTTCATTGCAGGTGCTGTTCTGCTCTTCATGTAAAGATTTTGTCACCTACGTGCTACACGTTGTCCACTTGGACTAGTGCGTTCTTTCCCTCGGGCTCACAGTGGTTCACCCGAATTCTGCTCGCTATGATAGGAACTTCGGTAACGACGGCAGTGATGACTCCTACTCCGACCGCTTCGGGCGCCTTGGCCATCCGGATCGTCTCAGCAGTCTGCTATTGCGGTATCGCTGCGGCTGATGGACCCTTTCGGTCAACGTGGACCCTCTCAGCAAATGGGACCGACATGATCTCATACAGCAGCGTCAAGCTCGATCGAAGTGGCCAACGCTGACCACCTCCTGGACTGTATGCCGACAAAGAATTCACTTGATCTACTACCAGGCCCTCCAATGCCTTTCCTGAGGCGGGAGATGTCAACATGACCAAAACTGAAGCAGTCGATCGCTGATGAATCTTCAGTGATGATGGCTCATTGGACAGGCTACGGATCCGTCGTGATCTTCGTCGCTGCAGCGATGGACATGCCAGGGTTTGCATGTTAGTCACGCGTGTAATATTTCCGCGGCGGCATCGGTCTGGTCGCGGCGACTTATGCATGCACTTGTAGTATACTTCAAAGTACTTCGAAGTTGCGGTACATGTAGACGCTCTCGATGCTGGCAACTTGATGCCTGTCGTAGCGATCGATCAACGGCCCGCGTGACGACCAACGGAAAACCTGGATCTTCCGCGTCAGCAATTAACACCTCGGCACCACGACGGGTCACTAATGGTGGACAGCCGCTCGCCGTCAAAAAAGGCAACTTGCTCGGAGCCGCGGCGGTACCTGCACAGTCAGCACGGCACCGTCGTCGCCAACGTCTCCGCACGACCCCGCCGCTCGCTGTAACTGCAGCAGCGAGCGCCATCCGGCCAGTATGGCTGTCAGTCAAAACGCACAATGTTCGTGTTACTGGCAACGAGGCCAGCCACCGCGAGCCCCCGCCGAGTAACTTGGCGTTTAGCAACAGTTTGCCTCCTTGACCTCCACAGTTAAACGGATTGGCGTCCGTCAAACGCAGAGTCATTTCCCGCGCTGCTCAAGGTGTCGAGGAGCGGCAGGATAGTCTACAATCGACGCTGCGTCAAGCAATTTTGCAAATTTTGGCTCGGATTTTTTTCAGCTTTTTTGGGCCAATCAAAGAATCCGGCATCATGACTCGTGATATAGTCCTGGAGCGCCATCGCCCGCAATGATGGCGTGTCTGCATGCCGCGGCGATGGCAAGTGTAGGCACTCCACCGTGGAGGCCACCCGCTCAGCAGCCAGCTCGAGTCTTCGTCCTGCTTGGAAACCTCTCTGGATAGTGCTCCCAGGCGCTAATATCCCCTCAACAGCGCATATTCTACAATGGGGGTCATTGGATATTATAAAAGGAGTGTCCGTATTTGGCTCGAAAAGCACAGTTACTGCATTGTCCCCACCGTCGTTTGCAGATCAACACCACCCACATCTCCACCATATCCGCTAAAGGTCTCTGGCGAACATACACATCTTCCTTCTCAGCAGCTATTATACGCGGTGCTTTCCGCCTCCCCCTGAAGGAAAAAAACCCCTTCTCTATCAGAATACTATCCTCTTTCAGGCGATATTCGTCTCCGA
The DNA here is from genome assembly GCA_019155715.1 of Phytophthora pseudosyringae. NCBI lineage: Eukaryota > Oomycota > Peronosporomycetes > Peronosporales > Peronosporaceae > Phytophthora > Phytophthora pseudosyringae. The sequence continues at coordinate 36,756 of JAGDFM010000172.1, read as the reverse complement.
GAGGATCTGGTGTATGTGAACCCGACACTGCGTACGTGGCCTCGATTTTTTTTACACCGTCGTGGCTGTTTTACCCTCCCCCTCTTGGCCGGCTGCACGAAGGACGCTCACCCTCTTTCGCCTCACAGCGCATTCGTCCCGCTCCAGGGCACCCGAAGGCACCCGAGGCAGCAACCCACCGCCCGCCATGGAGCTCATGGAGCAGATGGGCACGTGCAGCATCCGCGTGATCGACCTGGACGACGGCTCCGTGCGCACCATCTCGTGGGACCCCAACGTGCCCGACCAGGTCTTCGAGAGCCTCGTGGAGTCGCAGCTGCGCGCGCAGTTCGGCGTGTCGGACGAGGCCTGGGTGGACCTCATCGACACGGCCAACTCGAGCCTCGTGCACATCACCAAGGACGTCCTGAGCAACGTCAAGGACTCGCTGTGCCTGTGCCTGTCCCCCAAGACGGAGGCGCTGGCCCCCATGAAGACGAGCGAGGTGTTCGAGGCCGTCTTCCAGGACCGGTCCCTGGGCATGACCATCCGCGAGCACAACGAGAGCGTCATCGTCAACCACTTCAAGCGCAAGCCGGACGGCTCCGTGGGGGAGGCCGAGGCGTCGGGGACCATCCAGCCCGACGACGTCATCTACAAGGTCAACGGCGCCCGCACGGTCGGCCGCAGCTACGACAACGTCGTGCAGATGCTGCAGACGCAGACGCGGCCCCTCAGCATCCAGTTCTTCCGCCCGTTCCGACGCGACGGACTCTTCGCGGTCGAGTTCCGCGGCGCCAGCCTCAACATGACCATCACGACGGACGATGTGAACGTGATCGTCAAGGACCTGCCCATGGCGCACCCCAACATCGTGGGCTACGCGGAGGCCCACGGCGTGCGCATCTTCGACATTATCCATGCCGTGGATGGAGAGGTGATCAACGGACTCGAGTACAACCGCGCGATCAGCCTGCTCAGTCGCAGCACGCGCCCCATGGTGGTCGTTTTCGCGCGCTCCAAGATGATGCCCCCCACGCCAGGGAGGCCCATGGGCGTCATGACCAACCGTTTCTCGTTCGCGTCGACGGTGGCGCCGTCGCCCCGGCCCAGCAGCATGGACGGTTTCGGATCGCGTCGCGGCTCGGGCTCGTCCATGATGAGCGCCATAGATGGAGAGAACATGCTGGTGGAGGAAATGCTCGAGTTCTGTGAAGGTCTGGGCAGCGACGGCGTGCTGAACCAGAAGGAGGTGGAGATGCTCAAGGACATGGTGCTCGCCATGCGGCCAGATGTGTGCAGCGCGGTGAAGCGAAAGAACAACAACGCGATCGTGGCGATTGTGCGGTCGCCGTTCATGCGACTTTGGGACAGTCTGCTCAAGACCCGGGAGAGCATTCTGCTGGCTGGGCCCGTGTCGCTCAAGCGCAAGAAACGCTTCCACCTGCTGCTCACAGACCACGAACGCCTTCTCTTTGTCAATAAGGACACTAACTTATTAGAGGACGAGATCATGTGCTCGCAGATCGTGACCGTGAGCTCGCGTTCCAAGTACCAGGAGCTCACGATTTCCACGAGCAAGACGGACTACGTGCTCATCGACAACTTCATCGGGCCCGTCATTTGGGTGCGTGCTATCCTGCCCTTCACGTGCACGCAGGGCATTCTCAAGGTGGCGAGCAGCAGGCGCTTCCTCGTCTCGAAGAAGCGGTATTTCGTGCTGCGCGGCAACCGCCTCACGGGCTACAAGAAGGAGAGCATGATCCACCAGGTTGGCGCCAAGAGCAGCACGATCACCCTCGCGGATGCCAAGATTGACGTCTCGGACCCGCGCAACCTCACGTTCACCATTACCACGCCCGAGTTCAACCAAGCTGGCAAGAAACTCATTTTAACGGCGACGTCGACACGGGAGTTCAACAAGTGGGCCACGGCACTCCAAGCGCTGCATGCGCCGTCCCCCACTACCGCGGCTTGAGCCTAGCGAGACAAGGTGCTGGTTCTCCGAGCCAGCGCAACACCCAGCCCGGATACGTGGATGGACACAAGAGTTCGCGGGTGAAAGCCTGCCTCAATGGCAGCAAAATGACAGGAAATAGTACTATCGCAGTGGCCTCTGTAGTGGCTGCGGCGATGCATTGTGATGCAGTGAATGGACCGGAACAAACAAGCTCGCGGCAGCTTGTGCTGTGCTTACAATGTATGGGGCAAAACACAAATGAACAGACATGAAAGATGAAGCCAAATACAAAAGTTTTATAGTATCAGTTCCTTGTCTTTCATGTTCGTTTCGACCTCCGCAGCTAGGGATTGGAACTCTACGGTCGGCGTGAGGTACGCCCAGGTCTGATAGAACGCCAACTTCTTCTGCACGGCCGCAAGCCTCCTCAGCGCTGCCTTCCTCTCCTTTCTGGCATGTTTGTCTGACTCGCTACTTCGCTCCAGCTCTTGCTGGTACCGCTCCACTAATGCACGCGTGTCGCTGAGAGCGTCTAGTAGAAACACATCGGTGCGTAGAATCTGCTGCGCATCCCGGATCGCTCGCGCTTTTGCAGCTGATCTCTCACTAGAACGTTTCTCCAGACAAGCCAGGCAAACGTGCTCCAGAGACTCGTAGCGCGCATCTTCACTAAGGACTCGACACAGGTCCAGCAGCATCAACGCCGCCTCTGCGATATCTTGCGCGTAGTCGCCGTTGAAAACTCGAAGCACCAGCACGTAGGCGAAGAGCACTTCCACTAAATGATAACGTAGGCATGACGACGGCTGCCTTCCACCAGGTAGTAGACTGCTCATACTACCCGGCATCTCGAGCGAATCACTGTTCGTAAAGAGTGCAACAGGATACAAAACCGTAGGCTCCAGCATCACAGATGACGACAGAGACACCTCAGCTTCAGCTTCCTCCTTCTCCTCCTCACTATCGCCGCCAACCTCCTCCAGAATCAACTGACGTCGCCTTGCTGACGTCTCGCTGCGATACTTCCGTTCGCTCATCAACCACCACGGTGACCAGATCTCCACGAGCTTGCCCAGGCGTCCATCTGCCACTTCTCCGAGGAACTTCTTCCTCTCTTCAGGCGTCAAACTATCCAGCGTCAGCTCCCCCGCTTTGTCCAGCAGTTCCAGCTCCTGCATCCTCTGCATCAGCGCTTCCTCGTCGTCCTCTCCATCTGCCACCCGCTGCTGCTCTTCCTGGAACTCGCGCACTCGCTCCAGCAGCTCCTGGATGCTCTTCTGCTGCTGCTTGCCATTGTCTCCTCTTGCGTTCGAAGCCAGCTGCATCTCGCTGCGCACGTGGCCCTCGAAGAACTGCTCCGTGCAGCCCTCGCCATGATCTCGGTAGCAGTCCACACTGCAGTACGGAGCGTTGCACCGCGGACAGGTATATCTCGCCTCCCGTGCCGTGCACACGCGGCAAACTCGAGCCAGCGACGCGTTGGTCACTGACGGACCCTCTGAGAGCAGAGGCGCAGCTGAAGCATTGTCTGGGGGCTTCACCGTCGTCCGGAGAGAGCCCAGACGGATCGGGACGCGCTCCATCATGGCCTTATAGCGAGTGGCGATGGATAATGACGTGTTTTCAACCAATGGGAAGGGTGATGGAAACTGTAGCCATTTCGGTGCGCGTTAGTTGGTTAGCACTTCGGTGGTCGACTACCACGATGCTCGGAAGGGGCAGTACCAGACTGTGAGCCAGCGCTTACGAGCGTCTACGACGGCGAAGCACGAGTGGAAACGTGAGGGCGAAGCTTGGAACAACGCGTCGCCACTCACGCGATATACGCGTGACGTGACTTCGATGTCGCGCTTCCCGTTGGCATCGGCGATGCTCTTCTTGACCGACACGAGCGCACGGTACAGAGCGCGAGTGGCGCTCTCGTAGGCTTGCACGCGTGCGTCGGCTTGACGCAGCGCTCCACCGCCGACCACGAGGGCGGAGAAGAGCTGGAAAATGAATTCCTGCCGCTCGTCATCGGAGAACACGTCGCCATTGGCCGAGTCGGCGTTCGCCAGCATCTCCGTGAGCAGGTCGCCTGCGGTGCAGCCGTCGAAGTCTTCGTCGATGCAGCCACGGATGCTACCGTCGCGGGCCGTGACACCTGCTGACTCGAGCTTCTCGAAGAATGCCATGGTGGTCACGCTGACATGCAACCGCTCCAAGTGCAACGACGAGGCTCCCATACTGCAATGCTCGTGCTTGTCGTTGGAGGAATTACTGCCGAGACCTGCAGGAAGCTACAAGAGTTTTCATTTAGTAAGAACCACCAAAATCAAAACTACAAGTACTGTAGGTACAGCACCGGAAGAATGCGATGCACCGTGTCGTCCTGGAAGAATTCAGTCAGCAAAGCTTCGTCAGCTTCGCTCGGCAATCGCCGATGCACGAGAAAGCGCTGCAGCTGCAGCGTATCGCTCAGGTTCCACTGCAGCAGCTTTTGTCGCGTCTCGTAGTCTTTCAGCACCGGTAGCGCATCCGGCAAGTGCTCGAATGGACCCGTCGGTGCCTTGACGGGCTGGACAGGGGCTGCGTCTGCGTTGCTGCAGTCGTTCGCATCCATCTCAAGCTGCGTCGCTTTCGCGTCGAAAAGATTTGTGAACTGCCTCCCGACGAGTCGGCTGTGACTCTTCCGTAGCGACTCGGTTCAACTTGACGACACCAACTCAAAAGCGCATGGCAGGTTATAGAATTGTTCAGAAATTATCTCCTCTCTTTCACTTCGATCGAGGGTCTGCAAATTGGACGCACGACGAACGCGCGTACTCTCACTTGGCGAATGTCTTGCTTCGCACGGAGAAAACGACCAGCAACGGGTGTCCATCGAGGTGCACCCGCATCGAGTCGTTGTAGAGCGGTACGCGGTACTTAACCTCGCCTCCCTCTTCCATGCGAGCGACACGTTTTAGCGAGAGCGTGCAGTGGCCGTTGACGGACTCGTTCTTCACCCAGACCAGCATGTGGAGCTGCTCCAGTGGCCGCGTGTGCTGAATTACCGCGTTAAGCGATAGATTTAGACCGTTGGAACCTTGGCACCGCTCACCGATGACATCACACTGCTTCGAATCCTCGCCAACTAACGGCGCAACGATGCGTGTCTTCTTCGGAACAACGGTACTGGAATCGCCCCAAACCAAAACCATATTGAAGACCCTCAACACCGTCGACACCGGGCGGTTCTGAGCTTTCATCTGCCGGACCACGCGCGCCTGGTCGAAGTAGCTGCCACTCACCGCGTTCGAATATCTGGCTTCATCGCTAATGCCACTAGCCGTGGAAAACGACCGCGAGTTCCGACGCGTTAGCTTTCGTGGAGACCCCGACGTCAAGACGTCACTGTCTTGCTGCGGGAAACTGAGAATAAAAGTGCCGTACACAGGACTGTGATCACTCACGTCCATTCCGTCGCCATGGTTCACGGATCGGTAGTTGTCAATAAGTCGCGGCGACACCTCCCGGGAAGTCGGGTCCGGGACCTTCTCAGGGATTAGCTTCGAGTCGCTAACTAGGAGCGAGTGAATCAAGATGCGATCACACCACCCTGGCACACGCTTCTTCACCTTGCCTCCCTTATAAAACGGCTCTTTGTAGAGCACGCGCCACACGAGCGATGGCCACAACGGCAGCATTTCGTTCACGGGTCCGCGCTTAGGGAACTTCTTGTACGTGGGGTAGAAGTCCGGGAACTTGTGTGGCTCCGTGAAACCTTCAAAGACGCCTCCGTTACGGCGGTCATTCAACAGACCGTCGAACTTATCGTGCAGCTCGAGGTTGCGGCCCTCTTCGAGCATGTGGAGTACCATCTGAGGATCCAGCAAAACGATGCGGTAGTTCATGTCACCCATCCACACCACGTGATGGAACTGCTCAGTCAGGTCAAAGCTGTAGTGGCCCATAACACGACCTAGGCTGGCGTTCAAATTCCTGATCTGTTCACGACGGTACGTGTCGTTTCGCGCATCCAGGTGGCAGTTAACGAACACAATAGTCGTGTGATTGATCATGAGAGCCACAGCAACACCGCCCTTGGAACCGCTCGTAAGTTTGAACTTGTGTGCACCCGCTCGAATCAGCTTGACCTTATCCTGGATGTCTGCGCAATAGAACACAGCCATGCCCGTGAACTTAGTCCCAACGAAAGCACCGTCGCCACGACCGTGCACAGCATCAATCACTGCATCGGGAGGATGATTCTTGTGGTTCACCATAAAGTTGCTGTTCCTCATCTCCATGCGATAGTAGCGGGCACCTCGCTCGTTGCGGTTCAGATACGCCTCCACGGCGTGATAGACGTTCTCCGAGACGCCTTCCTGTACTCCGAGCACATACAACTGGTAGCCATGCGGCAGGAAGTTCTGCAGCATCGTGGCCGAGCGCTGTTCGTCAATGATCCCCTTTCCATCATCGAACGGGTCTGCTGCGCCCATGTTCCATGTGCCCACCCACACGCGCACGTCGCGCCCACTCGCTCGCTTCCCTGTTTTCAATGCCGGCGATGCTGTCGGCCCTATCGATAAGCTACCAGTCCGCAGTCCTGCCTCAAAGTACGAGCGCGGTGATGTGATTCGATTCTCGGGCTCGTCAAAGTCTTCGTCCAGACTCGCAGCGGCAGACGACGAGCTCTGCTGGGCTACGACCGACGAGTTTTTGCGCGCGCTCTTCAGCGCGAAGTGCTGCGAGCGCATACTGGCGATGTCCTCTTCCGTCTCGGAGCTCGTGCGCTGGAACGAGTCGCTCTTGCGCGAGGTCTCATGCGCACTCGGCGCCGCTGTAGCAGTTGAGGGCGCTGTTCCGTTCTTGTTCCCGCCGTTAGCGGTGGTGGATGCTGCAACGATCGGAGGGGGGAACGTGCGTAGTTTCTCAAGCATGAATTCGGGCTGCTCGAGATCCGCCAAGTTGTTGCAGCTGAAGCTGCTCTTGACGTTATTCGCCCCGTTCCAATACCCGGAGCGCAGCTTGACCGACGCTTCAGTGGCACTCGCCACAGAAGCCAAGCGTCTCGTTCGCGTGCGATGCGAGGCCGCGGCCGCTTCCGCCACCGTCAATCCAAATCCGTTCGCGCAGCTCCGCGACTTGTTCAGGCTCGCCCGTCGCTTCTGGGACGAATCCCCCACGTCTGACTCGGCCGTCCTCAGCGTGCGCAGCTCGCCCCCGGCAAAGGACTTGGGCGGCTCCTTGCCGGTTTTCAGTCGGAAGTTCTCTGCCTCGAGCTCCTGCACGCGTCTGTTCAGCCTCGCCGCGGTGTCCGCCCACTCGCTCGAGTCTCGTCGGGGCTCCGCTGCAGCAGCGCCGTCTGCGTGGCTCATGCTGGCGTGGCGCCGGAGCGATCCCGTGGCGTCCTCCGCTCGCCCGATGCTGACTTTGCGTCGACGCTCCGGAGCTTCGTCCCTGCCGGTGCTGGCGTTGCGCGGGGGCAGGCCCATCCGCCCCCAGGCCGCGGACTGCGGACTGCCCGTGATGCTGCTGCCGTCGCTGCTCCCTGTGGCCTGTTTCCGGAGCGACGTCCTTGGCACGGGCAGCGACGCGGGGGACGTGGGCGGCGGTTGCGCCTGCATGCCGGGCGTGCGCGCGGGCGACACGAGTCTCCGCACGTCGAGCGTCTTCTTGGACGTGGGCGCCAGCAGCTCCTGCAGCTCCTGCAGCGTGGCCGGCTCCTCGATCTGCGAGAACGCGCGGGTCACGCGGACGCGCGGGCCTGGGCCTCGAGCGGCGGCGTCGTTCGGCCGGCGGTCGGCCATGCTCCTGCTGTGGCGCGGGCTGTCGAGGCTGCTGGAGGCGGAGCGCTGGTACACAGGACGACTGCGTCCGTCGGCCATGCGGTAGTGGTGGCGTTAATACGGAGCGCTTGCGGCGTAAAACGACTCTGCCGAAACGGTTCTTGGAATTAGGGTATGACCGAGGTTTTGTATGATAAAAAAAAAAAACCTAACGTTCCAGTTTCAACATGCGATCGTGTGCAGGTCAATAGTCTTATCATTATCATTAGTAGTGCAAAATTCTCATTACCAAACCCTGATCGTGTGGCGTCTCTCTAACCCGCCCACGCCGGAAAAATGCAGCAGCGGAGCATGGCTATCTGGATAAGACACACTTCTTAGTCGTAGCGTTCGCCATAACGACGGCGAAGCTGCACTCCACGAACGAGCAGGGTGTCTCCATGCCAACGTGCGTTTCACGTCGAAATACGAGCTTTTTCGCTTAAGCGCCCGAAGATGCCGATCCGGGGGTGGCTATAGCCGAGTACTATTGGACGTTCTGGTATTGGTGCATTTGCGGTGTCCGCGTCAGTTCGTCCTTGCGATGTGTGCCGAGTATGTTGTGTTCACAACTTTGAGCTATCATAGAGCACGGTCGTCGTTCCTTGATACGTTTCCGTGACCCAACCGTCGCTTGGATCAGCAGGCGCGCTGCTACCAACACGCCACAGCGAGCGCAGCGGCATAAAAAGAGTTACTACATGTAAGTGCATCGTTTCAGATTATGCAGCACCCTTCAAGTTGCTATGGCATTTGGCGAGATCGAAGGCATCAGGATATCTCGTCAATGCTGCGGTTGTGCATTCCGCCGTTCGCTTCGGTGCTGCTGTATAACATGCCTCTCGCTGGTAAACATGGACTACGAGCTAGATTCCTGAAACAGTCATGGCCACGACGCAATAGGCTGGACGGGAGCCAAGTTTAATCAACCGCAGTGGGGAAAGAGTGCTTTCACTCTTGTTGAGCACTCCAACGACACTGCTGACACTGTTGCGCTCAATGCAACAGTTGCAGTTTCCTCGTGTATAGTGTCACCGCAGGGATGGATTCATTTTAAATATTAAAATAATATTGACTTGTTTGCATTTCGAAAACAATATTGCATTACTAATTAATAACGCCCAGGTCACAAAATCGCATGGTTTTAGCTAATTCCCGCCACATTTTGAATTGTGCCTTGTAGCTGTTCGAGATGGAGAGCGACGTCGCCGCCGGACGGCTGGACGCGCTGGTGCTCAAGCTGCGCCACCCACTGGCCAAGATCCGGTCCCGGTCGCTGCACAGTCTGCTGTTCAAGCTGCGCGAGCGCCTGGTGCGCTGGCAGGATCTGGAGCCGCTGCAGAACGCGCTGGTCCCCGCGCTCCTGGCGTGTCTGGAGCCGCCGCTGGAGCTCGATGCACTGCACGTGCTGCAGCTGCTAGTGCAGAGCCAATCGGAGACGTTTCTGGCTAGTCTACAGCACTTCGGGGCTGCTCAGAAGCTACAACGAGCTGCCAATAGCAACTCGGAGCTGCAGAACAGCTACGAGAAGGTCGCTAGACGATCATTTACAGACCCTTCAAGTTAGGGTAGACGACTCATACTTATGTGCATTTCTCTGGTGCTTTATGCAGCTTTTAAGGCAGATTTATGTCACCAAGTTGGTGCCGGTGGAGGATGAAGGCGGGGAACAGACCAGCACTTCAGAGGAGGAAGAGGAGGAGCAGGTGGAGGAGTTCAGGGCCAGTAGAGTGCTGTCCGATCGTCGACGAGCTCCGAAGGTGGACAAGCTGGAGGCTCGAGGATGGAGGTTCGCCCAGGTGACGCTGACGCCGGTGGATGAGCAATTTTTGTTCGAGTTTGAGGTAAAACTCCAGCTGCGGACGGAGACGCAGGACGCTGTGAAGGCGTGTGCGACGTTTAGGAATGAATTGTTGCGGAATTTTCCGGCGGAAGTGTTCTTGCAGAGACCGGCGGTGCTACAGTATTTGCTGCATCTTGTGCAGCAGCCCATTTTGCCTGGAAGTCCGGGGACGACGAGCGGAGGGAGTGGTGGGGAAGATGTTTTGATGGAGAGGGCGATGGAGGTGTCCATGGGCGTGAATTACTTCGACGAGATGCTGAACGCGACGTTTTCGAACAAACGTGGGAATTTGTCGGGGGCGGTGGCCATGGCGAGCCTCAAAGCGATCGAGTCGTTTTTGTATGCGTTGACCCTTACGCGGAGGACGTGTCTTAACCCGATTTACGTGGTGCATGCGCCGAATGGTACTGTAGAATTGTTCGATTCGTACGATACGCGGCGAGTTCTCTACCCGCATGCGAGCGTCGAAGTCGGAAATGATGCGAGTAGAGCAACCCAGCAGAGGGGTGATGAGGATGCTGTTCAACTGGAACAGTATTCATTGAGTGGGGCGATTTACAGGATATTCATGAGCGCTTTGCCTTTGCTGCGTTCGGCTCGACATCCGCGATTGCACTTGTTGAACCTCCTCATCACGGCACTACCCGACTTGCCGGAGAAAGGCAGCCAAGACTCTGCGGAAATGAGCGTTCAGGATCTGGATAAATTGCGGCTTGAGCACATTTTGGAACTTCTCAGTGGCATCTGTCGACCTGTACCAACGGAGCAGGCAGGAAACGCAATGATCGACGATGATCTTGAGCTCACGCACTCAATGACATGGAAACTAGTGGAACTTGTACTTCGGTTGCTTCGGTTGTATCCGTCGTCGCTATATCACGTGGAGACAGTTTCAAGCAAACCCGATTCAAATGGAAGTAGTGCGAAAAAGACTGGTAAAAATGGTGGAATCACCATTCCACGGTTGTTGTGGGAGGCCGTGAAAATATGGGTAGCTCATCCAGCATTCCCAGAAGTAGCCGCTAAGGAGTGGAATGAGGAATCGCTCGTCCAGTATATGTCTAAAATCGATGGTACGATCCCCGCTTTCGTCAATTTGAAGCACTCTTCGCAACAAGATGCACGGTTCATTCTCGAGTTTGTGGAGTTTGCAAAGGTTCACCGTGATCAGCTAGCAGATTTTGAACCGTGGGAAAAACCAAACGTTGTGAACCTGGACATTGCAAAGAAAACTATTCAGGCCAGGTGCGCCTTTGACCACACGGATGCCGAAATCATTGCAGACGCTACGCTCCAGGCAATATGGTCGGCATTGTCTGCAAATACTACGGACAAACTCACTGAAAGTGGTGTCGAAGCTATTCAGTTAATTTTGTGCGATCTGTTAACTGGATTGGGTGAGAAGAAGACAGCTACGTTGCATGACGCGATGGTAAACCACTTTTTTCGCGGTCTCTTGAGTCTTGTTGAGAACCTCGTCGATGAGTCTACCCGCGTATCTGCTGATTGCCGTCACCAATTCTTCACCGATATTTTGTGTGAACCAAAGTTCCTTACGCTATTACTGCTGATCCTAGCAAGGCAGAGTGATAGTGCTGATGATCAAGTGGATAACGCGGCATTCTGGGGGATTTTACGCACAGCTTTGGACCAGCTTGCAGGCGCTACTAGCGACAAATTAGTGCTACTTCAACCCGTGGTTCCACTGCTCCAGCACTTTGCCTATATCGAACCCTCAGAGGGGTCTTCACGAGAACAACGTTTAACTCAGCCACAACTCGCTGAAATCCTTAATCGAGTGGAAACGATCCTCGACGACCGGGAAAAATACCTTTTAATCTGCCGGTGCTTGCTCCATGAGTCGTCGTACATTCGCAAGGCGGCTGCATCTGGGGTTATTCGGGTGCTGTCGCGCGCGGCACCATCTTGTGTTGACTGGATTTCCAAGAATAAGGAAATCCGTGAAGACCCCTTTGGAGGATCGTTCACCTATGGTGGCAAAAGCACGAACCTCGAAACAGCTCTCATGGAGACCCCCTTGCCTGTTAGTCATGCAAATGATTACCAACCAAGTGAGAACGAGCTATCGTCACAGCTAAGCAAATTATCTCACTTGTGCAAAGTGATTTCCGGGATGTCTACTGCTTTTGCAAGTATGAGAGTCGCGGCGCTCAAAGAGTTGGTCATGTTTATCGAAAATGCGTCGGTGGAATTATTCACATTATTTGAAGAGCTGGACAAACTATCGAATCTCATGGACCTGCATCGTACCATTCTGCAAACCGAAGCTAGTCAAAATGACTCGTCGACGCTTTATCAAGCTCTCCTCTTGTTCAGGACTCTGCTACTCCGCAGCCGACTGTTGCGTTTGGCCATGCAACGCGATAGTAGCATGATGAGCCTTCTCATGCCGTTGATTTTCCACCCATCGGCCTCGATTCGGGCACAGATGTACTACATCCTTCTGCTGCTCACGTGCTCCGCTGAAAATTTTATTCCCAAAGGTGCATCTGTCGAGTCTTTGAGCAACGACAAACCCGAATTCAGCGGCGAAGCGAGAATTCCTGCGATGATCAAGCCAACATTTGGGCTGCATTCGAGTCGATGGACACGATGCTTCGTTGTTACATGTTCGCTGACACAACAGTTGCAAGCAAGCTGTGCACTGCTGACCAAGCAAACAGATTCGTCATGGTTGCAAGAAGTGAGACCCCTTATCAACCAGGCCCCATCCCATGCTGATGACGACGAAGTGATCCGCGACGGAGAAAATAGTGACAAACTCGCTACACTACTGGGTGCAGAGTATGCACTAATCGCTCAGAAGCTTCGAGACGCGCCGTCGCATGGAAAATGCTTGAACGCAGTCTACCATTTGATGACAATATGCGAAGCTTGGCGTTGTGCACGCGAGCGCTTTGTTAGGGCATGGGAGGGAGATTTTGAGCGGTATTTCGCTGTACCACCCAAAAATGAACGAGACGAAGTAATCATCGGTTCGCTTGTGAACACTCTCAGCGTGATGATCTGTGCCATGACAAGAGGAGAGCAGCTGCGAGCTCTTGTTGTGGTGAAGCGCAAGATTCTCCCACTGCTGAAAAGGTCCCAGAGCAGGACATTTTCTCTTCAAGTTGCGCGGTTGTTGCTCAACGTGAGCGAATCCAAGGTTGGCGATTTGTTCTTGTCACTAGCTGCTGATACCGACATTATCTCGACAATTTGCACCAAGTACTCCGCAATCTATGCAACAGAGCCTGTTCTCCACGGCATAATGCTGGAAGTGTTGTTACGGTTCGCCAGAGGCATGGAAAATAATGCAGACACTCGTTTGTCAGAGCCTTCGCGCGAGAAAATTTGCACGCGCCTTCATGAAATGCTATCACCGCTGCTCACTGTCGTGTGCCGCCACCGTGTCCCAGGCTCCTTCATGGAGCGTGACGTCTTTGTCGTTGGATCTCAATGCATGATAGCCATTTTGCAGACCCTTCCGCGCGAGGCGCTTTTGGCCAGCGATAGCCCTCTGGAACACACCGACAGTAGCATCCTTATCGACGGTAGCTGGGCGTCTCGTTTTCTTTTTGACCACGTGTCACCCATCCGAGAGCTTGGTTTCCGTGTTATTGAACATGGTGCATCTTCGGACGCTCCCTCAGTACGGTTGCTGGAGATGGCATTTGAAACGTCCACAGACGACACCGAAGCTGATGCTGTGCGCGCAGCAGCGTGCGCTGCTTTGACTGAAGAGATCCTTCGGTACGATGAGCGTCACCCAGACCAACAAGCTGCGATGGTGGAGATTTTCCATGGGGCTACATTTGCAAGAAGAGTGTTGCGCTCACTCTCGAGCGCCTTGAAAGGTCTCAAGCTGTTCGCTCGCACTGCTAGCGCATTTGCACGGCTGATTCGAGTGCTTTACGTACAAAGGGATAGCCTGGCGCCACATTTTGGAGATATGCGGCAAGAGATGGAAGTGGCCGAAGAGGAATACGACGTCTACCCGCTCTTAGTTAAGGTACGAATGCCCCTACGCTTGCGATGCCGCTCTCTTGCCACTAACGCTTTGCATTCCTGCGTAGGCTCTCTCGATCCGAGAATGGAAGAAGACGTGCAATCGCTACAGTTTGTGCTGTATGCTCTTGCCTTGCTGCGATGGAGACGCATGGAGACGTTCGCTGTTTCCGGCCATTTTGGATCTGATGGCTGATGTGCTAAACCTCCTCCAGGCGCTCTGCCGTGATGCTGGTTTCGATCAAGTGGCCTTCTTCCTCATGGTATTTGTCTTGCTTTGATTTTGCGTACTTGTGACGAAATGCTGACTTTGAACGCAACCTTTTGCTTGTTATAATGGCGTAGCATACGACACTGCAGTATCAGTTGATGGAACTTGTGCAAGATCTTCACGCTTCTTTTGACGACACATTCTCAGTGGCATTGAAGCGGAGACATTACGAGGTCCTCGATCTCTGTGCAGGCACACTGAGTATCCTGTTAGTGCAAGCATCTGACCAGCACAGCGAGTACGACTCAGAGCTGGCCGAAGCGCCTACAGTATCGAGCTTTGGGGCAGATTTTGTGCGCGTGGTGGCAAAGCTGCTCGAACCTCAGCACCCAATCCGTTTCCGGGTCTCCTTCTCACGTGCTGTCGCCGCTGTAAGTATTTTACTACGGGATTCATGTAAAGGGTATTCATCATTCGCACTCACCATTTGCTTGTTGTCTCACCCTTTACCGTAGTTGTCCGTGCTGATACCTGGATGTCTGAAGTCTTCCGATGCTTCATTCGTCAGTAGGCTGTGCTCTGCAGTGATTGATCTATACCAAGAGATTGCCGAGTTCAGGCCGCTTGATGCGAGCACCACCACATCTGATCTACAGGGTCGTGTATTCCCATTGACATCAATCCGGCGCGTCTCATGCGCACTCCAAGTACTGCTCGAGGCAAACCCAAGTCTCCAGCAGCTCGTGCGGATAAAGCGTGCTGTACCTTTTGCTATGGGTTTCATCAGAGAATCCTTCACCGCAGTTCGGATAGCTGGGGGATTTGGTGGCAGGCGAGCTAGAAGTACAAATGCTCAGGACACATACGTGCTTGATCTCTGCGGACGCATCCAGACGCACATGGAAGTCGTGAGCTCCATTGTTGGAAGCGACAGGGAAAGCCAGCGACTGGCAAAGGTTCGTGGGATCTTCGTATGCTTCAAGCACATGACACAGTGTGGTCTAACCGTGGTGCTTTCACGTTGTTCCCAGGACGAGGGCCTCCTCAATGTGATGCTATCGAACTGGAGTGTGATAATGACGGCGCATGTGCGTGGATCGCAGCTGATGCTATGTGCAATTCAGCTCTTGGCGAACTACACCTACGGAAACGACAGTTCCAGAAGTTCGCTGCTAGTTTCGCCGCCTCCTGGTTCTGGGAAAATCGCCGGAGGAGACAATGCCCAAACGCTGTTGTCGTTAGTGTTTGCTCTGGCGAGCACCCGAGGTGAGATGGCAGCTTCACACCGCCGAGTTGCAAGTGGTGCCATCACCTCAACCGCAGCAGATATGGCCTTGAGTAACGCTGCGTGCCAGGTGTTGAAGACTGCGGTGCTCAACACTGAATGTGTTTCAGCATCTGTGAAGACCGGATCGATATCCAGACTGGTGGATTCGCTTCAAGATCGTCTCAAGCAAGTCAGACAAACCACCAAGACGAACCACCTCGAGAACGAGAACCTTGCAAACATGCTCAGCGTGCTCAGCAGCATCGCTAGCATGGAGGAAGGTGCTCGCGTACTCTACACCAGCTGGGCCACTGTGCTCACTCTCGTGTTGGACGATGTGATGCATCTACCGGATGAGGGTATTCGACACAGTGGGTGTTTGTTCTTGAGGAACCTTGCTTTCTCACAGGCAACCAAGAACCACTTCGCCCTCTGGGACGAGCTGCTGGGTGAAGTGGTTGCTCTTTGTGTCCGTGTGAGTGGCACCACTCAAGACGACTCGATTACTCTGGGGTACCTTTCCGCAGCGCTCTGGTCGCTTGTGTACGACAATCAGAAAGCGCGAGCACTGCTGCTATCTAAACCAGCAGCGTTACGAAGCTTGCAGCAAGTGTTGGGCTCTCAAAAGCCTGGTACGTATCCGCCTGAAATGGTCCTTCCTAGAGAGACCAAAGCACTCATTCTCGTCTTCGTTGTGTTGAATCGCAGGTGCCGTAGCTTCAGACTCTTCTAATCACATTGCGGAAAACCTGCGACGCGTTCTGTTGCTCGTTCAAGAGTAGAGAGCACCAACATCCTTCAGCTTCGACGAAGACCAACTACAGTTTCCTGACAATCAATCAGCATAACTGTGCGATATAGTATTTATTCATCACACTCGACACAGACTGAATCGACACAATCCGTCGTGACATCAACAAAGCGGAGGCGGCAGGTATACAGCCCCTCTTCAAACAGTAGCAGGCCAATAAATAAACGCGTGCATCTTGCGACTTGGAATTTGACGGCAAGCCCACACTGCAACTCAGTGCTCTGGTCAGGGTATATCGAAATCCTCTTCTTCTTCTTCGCTGCTGTGGTAGTCGTCTTCGCCTTCACCCTCCGACGAACTGCCGTCTTTCTCTATGCGGACATGGGTCGTTCCTCCTGGACTCACGACCCCACGCAGCGAACGTGAGCCAACATCTTGCACAATCACCACGGCCTTCTTCTGCGCATAAGTGAAGCAACATCACAATAACCACAGCAGTAAGCTATCATCCATGCTTGTAAACATACCCTGCCTTTCTGGACGCACCTTGGTGGACGTAGCCTTCGCTTTCGCTGCTTTTACAGGAGTAACCATTGAAGTTACGCGGCGCACCTTGCCACCAACCATCACTCCACCGCCCGCAACGTGCTGTCGATTGAGGCCCAATACGTACGAGTCGATGTCGTCACGTCTGCGCGAACTCAGTTTCTTGAGCAGCCCCGGTGCCTCATCATCCATCTCAGAGTCATCGTCGTCGAAGCTACGCGACGGTGTCGCCAGCTCAGGCGACTTGATCGAATCAAACTCGGGTAGCTCTGGTAAACCTTCTTTAGAAGGGGTAGTTTCGAAGAGGTCATCCACGTGCTTCTTCTCGTACTATGCACGCCAACGACAGCACAGCTCGTAAGTCTCAAGGACAAAAGCTGCCATCGTCGATAACCTTTCATGCTTACCTCTTCCACGAACTCGCGTACTTGCTTTTTGAATTTGTTTGAGCCAGCACGCGCGATCTTGGCAGATATAGCTGCGTTAGCCTCGGCGTTTGCTCGCTTGATCGACCTTTTCGCTGCTTTACGATTGGTAGGTGGAGATCTAAACTGCTCGAAAGTTTTTGCTTGACACTCTTGTGCCGATTTCCCTGGAACATACTGGGCCACCTGCACAAAGCGACAGCACAAATAGGAGAACGCGTTAGTGTTACACGTCTCCACCTGTCCGAGCGTAGCATGTTCATTGCTCTCTCCGTACCTGCGCCCAGAAGTTCGACGCTGTTGTTGGTATCTTCAGCTTCGCATCCAGCAAAGCTTCCAACTCCTCGTTTGTCCAGACATCCACCTCTGCCTCAGGTTCAGGCTGTTCCGTCTTCGCACTTTTCTTGTTATCGTTCACTGGAGCGCGAGACTATCGGACGGGGCAACCAAGAGATTGAACAGCATGAATACAACGCATACACCATTGGCTCCCACTTCTCTCGGCACGCACCTTCCTGGGCTTTGGCGTCTCGAACACATCGTCATCTTGGACCGGAGTCGAGACGATAGCTGCTTCAGTCATCAGCTCAACCTCTTCGTCTATCGCCGGCATCGGTGAGCTACATAGAAGCAAATATTTCACAAACATTCTCTTCAGCAAGACACGCACTATAACGACCGCCCT
Source organism: Phytophthora pseudosyringae (assembly GCA_019155715.1). Classification (NCBI taxonomy): domain Eukaryota; phylum Oomycota; class Peronosporomycetes; order Peronosporales; family Peronosporaceae; genus Phytophthora; species Phytophthora pseudosyringae. The sequence goes on along the minus strand of JAGDFM010000172.1, from coordinate 19,286 downwards.
GCTCCCCTCTTCCGCACCTGTACTTGTCCGCACGACTCGCTTTCTTCATCGGCGGCGTCCGCTTAGCCGCCGACTTCGTTCGCTGCGGCTTCTGCACGAACGGCAGCAATCGCTTGAAGAAGAACGCGGGGACGCCGTCCTCCATCAGGTCCACCGCCGCGCTTGGGATACCCGCGCGCGTAGCTGCGTCTCGATCAAGCTTCCCGCTCAACGACACGTACTCGCCGTCCTTCGACGTGAACTTCGTAGCCCCCTGGCGCTTCCCCACAACAAACCGGGCCGCCTTCCCGTGCACCAGCCCCGTCAGCACCATCTCCGCCCTCTCGCTGTCAGCCTGCCGCACCGGCGGCCACTCGACCCGCCACTGCTGCAGCACCGCCGCCTTCCTGTTCACGCGAGCATTTTCCGTCTTCTTCTCCTCGCTCCCACCATCCCGTATCCTCTCCTTCTTCTTCTTCTTCTTCTCTGGCGACTGGAACAAGAGCTTCTTCTGGACCACCACCACGTCCTCCTCCGGCCCTCCGTCCACCTCAACAGCCTCCAAGCTGCTCCTCTCGCGCTTCTTCCCCTCCTTGACCATCGACCTGGTCACGGGCGTGCGCCCCGCCATCTCCAGCACGCCCGCGTGGCGTCGCTTGCGTCTCTTCTGGCGCTTGGCAGCGCTCCTAGTGACCGCTCCCATCTCCTCCGTCCCCTCTTCTCTCTCCTTCTTCTTCTTCTTGTGCGACTTGAGCAGCTTCAAGACAGCGAACGGATCTTCTTCTTCTTCTTCTTCTGCTGCTGCTGGGCGCCGCTCGGGGGCGCTGAGCGCGTGCTGGAGTCTGCGCACGGGGCTCCTCTGGCCGTCGACGCCCTGGCGCCTCTTCCTGCGCTGCTTGCGCGCGGACTTTACCACGGCGTCCTCGCGCCCGAGACCCACCAGCGCGCTCTCCAGCACGGAACTGTAGCGGCTGCGGCCGCGCGCGGGCAGCGGCGCCGACGCCGCTCGGCCCAAGGACGACGACGACATCAATTATTGTTGTTGTGGCTAATTGGCGCCATAAAAAAATATTCAAAACGACGTGTGGCGTGGACCACACCCGTGATCAAAATAAAGACAGTCCACACCGGTCTGACTAGCTAAGTAGCACTTCCGACAGTATCGGATAATTCTTGTCGGACATGGCGGCGTGGTGTCGGCTGCTCGGCTGCCTGGCGCTGCTGCTGCTTGGCCGGGAGGCGCAGGCGGCCAGCGCGCACTACTCCATCGACCTGACGGGCATCGCCTCGGGCACAGGTGCGCCAGTTGTTGGCCGTAAAGGAGGGAGCCCTAGGCACTGATTGACCACGGGATTGTTGACGTTGCTGCAGCGTACACGCTCACGGTGGACATCGGCACGCTGGACGGCTCGGGGTCTTCGAGCAGAAGTGTACGCGACCTCTGGGAGTTTTCGTGGTTGTTGGTATGGCAGACGAGTGATGCGTCGCTGGTTTTGCGTGTGAGTGCAGAACGCCTTCCGACTGATCGCAGACACGGGATCGTCGAACGACGCGGTGCTGGGCTCTGGATGCTGCGGCTCGAGTGCAGACGTGACCTACTCGTGCGATGCGTCCTCGACCTGCACCAATAGTGGCGGCGACACGGTCACGCTGTCGTTCGCGGGAGCCAACATACAGTAAGAGGAAGACGTTTTGGTGGAGCGGGGAGGGGGGTATTTTTGCTCACGTATGCGTTGCTGCATGAAACAGGGGGCAGTTCATGACGGATACGTGGTCGTCGGATGAAATCGACAATATCTCCAAGACGTTCTTGGTCATCGAGCAGCAGGATACGTTCTACCGCTCGACGTACGATGGCATCACTGGCTTAGCGTACGAGGCACTGTCAGCGGCGACGGGTCAAACTGTGTCGTCGCTGTACAATGTGCTGGTGGAGACTGCGAACGCGACAGACGCATTCGGCATGCTGCTCTGTGGCACGATGCAACCCATGCTGCAGACGGGAGGAACGGATTTCACGTATCATTCCGGTCAATTGATGATTGGGGGCACAGAAGGCACCGACGGCGAGGCGTATTATTCCGGTGATATGCTCTACACCCCGATAACAAGGGTACGCTTGCTGTAGGGGGAGTTTTGGTTAGGTTTGAGCTGCGTGAGCCGAGCTGACGATTTACAACTACTGTTTGCCGATTCTCGAACCCAGGAAGCATGGTATGTTGTGACAGTGACGGATATTGGCTACGACGGCACTAGCCTCGGCCTTTCGTGCGACAACTACAACGAACCGCAGGCAATCCTCGACTCGGGCACGAGCAACTTGGCGTTTCCGTCGGATGTCTACAATGCACTCATGGGGCAAATCCAAGCGGCCACGTTGGCGGCGATCCCGGATTTTGATACCAGTTACTTCGATGACTCGGCTTCCTGCTGCGACGAGGATTATTGTGACCCGACATCGTCCAATGCGGCCCTGCTGGAGCTGCCCTCCATTTACTTCACACTTGGGATGGAGACCAGCGATGGTTCCACCAGTAAGCACTTCACGGTCGAGATTCCACCCGAGTACTACTGGCGCCCTGAGATGAATGGCGACAATGCTAGTACACCCTGCCGTGCAATCGGCATCTCCGAAGGGTCCTCCACTGTCCTCGGCGACGTATTCATGGACGGGTTGTACTCTTACCACGATCGCGTGGATGGAAAGATTGGCATCGCAGTAGCCCACAACTGCCCGAACAATGCCACATCAAGCAAAAAAGTATACACGTCGGACGACTCTGACAACTGGTGCTCGTGCTTTTCCAGCACGCTCAAGAAGAAGAGCACGTGGACAACGTACCTTCCGTGGGGTAGTGGGTGCTTCTTCTGGCTCTGGTGGATGTACGTGGTGATTGCCAGTTTCGTGGTGGTGATCGCCTGCGTCTGCGTAGTGTTTTGGTGGCTCAGGACCAACAGGCGTATGGAGAAGCTTCAGGCGGAAGCATGCAGGTCGAACACGTCGGGTGGCCGCACCACGCGCGCAGCGACGATTCAGTCAAATGGTTCGGACAGAGGACCAGCTTTGGTCCCTGCGTCGCCGCCGAGCGGCTTCTACGCGGCACCAGCCTCAACCCCCAAGAGAGGATCTACCCGTTCTGCCCGTTCTGGCCGTTCCGGATCAAGGCGCGGGTCAATGAAGTCCCCACGACCACACGACAGGAGATCGAAGCCAAAGGAGATGCCAATCATGGCGGAACCCAAGTTCTCGAACATGAGCTCGCCGCGATCGCCGCTGTCTGATACCTCCAGCATCGCGCTCTTGTCGGAGCGAAACTCCTCGCTCAGCTCGATGGAAAGCTGGAAGCACAAATCGAAGCCGTACACGCCCGGCGACCATCACTCCAATTACAAGTCGAGCTACGACGATCGATGGGGTGCGTCTTTGAAGGAAAATGAATTTTGAACATAGTTATCTGTCGAAAAGTATAGACCGTGTATGAAAAAACAAACAGTAATGCATCCTTGCACACGATGTGAAGATGGTATGTAGAAGCTTGTCTGAGCTGAGCTGGGCGTGTCGTCTTCACCGTATGGACTCCATAATGGAGGGATACGCTGAGCACCGCCGCACTCTATGGGCGACTTGTGAACGAATGCCCCTTTACCGTGTATTACATTTTTTCTTCATTTTTCGGTGGAGGCTAGGGCGATTTGCAGTGCGGTGGGTCCTGAGAACCGATGTGCTTCAGCTGATGAGTGAAAGACTCCCACCGAGATGCGACGTGCCGAGCGGACACATTTACTCGAGATTACCACGAGACCCACTTCAACTCGAGCAGTGCACACGAAATGGGATGGATAGGACGGAAATGCAGGCAGCCATTCTACACATGTAGCATTATGATACATGTGGTATTCGAGCGCCGACACGGCGGCAACAAGGCCAAGCGGCCCTAGCACTATGCAATCAGTAGCGTGTTGCAGCCCACAAGTGTGTTCATGTAAAATATCGAGACGGATTTGACTCCGCTTTTGCTGTGCGCTCGTTTATTCTCTACTATTTTTGTACTCGGTTTCAGAGGATCATCACGACTGTACATACACGCGACTCCTTACAGATGCCAAGTTATCGCACTGAACGAACCTCCAATATACGATTCCTTCGCCAGTCTTCTATAACAGGTTATCATTCTTGCACAGAGTCCAAACCCTTACAAACCGCCATATAATTACGCCTTCTCGTCACTTCCCATCGTGCGTTCACTCTCGTCTGCGCCGTCCTTCCCACCCCGTCCGTAGCCAGCGCACCACACTCCCCGACACGCCCCCCCGGAAGCCATGGCGGACCACTCCGATGGCTCGGCCTTCGGGGACGAGACGCTCAGCCAGGACGACTACATGCAGCGCCAGATGGACAAGATGCGCGGCCTGGACGAGGCCGAGAACATGTCGTTCCTCGGGTCGGCGCCGTCGCACCGCACTGGTAGCAGCAACCACAGCGGCACCAGCGAGCTGTCGGCCAACATGACGGTCTACGAGAAGCTGCAGGCGCTCGCCCTGGCGGAGAATATCAAGTTGAACGAACCATCAGATTCCGGAGGGCCGCCAAAGAACAAAGATGGAGAGGGTGATGATGAAGAGGATGACGATGATGAAGAAGAGGAGGACGACGACGACATATACGAAATATCATGGGACGGAGGCCCTCTCGGGTTGTTGTTCAAGGCCAACGCCAACGGACAGCCCGTGATCCGCCGTGTCAACAAGAAGGGGGCCGCCACCGGCCTGCAATACGCACGGGCGGGCGACGTGCTGCTTGCTCTGAACGGCGTCAGCGTGTCCGCCACCCCGTTTACTGAGGTAATCGAGCAGCTGAAGAACCCCGAGTTCCCCATCAAGCTGGACTTCCGACCTCTCAAACTGAGTGACCTGGCCTCGGCTGCCTCTGCCTCGACGAGCACGTGGGGATTGCCTCGCACAGGCTCTTCGATCCACAGTAGTGACGCCACGTCGGCCTTTTGCGGGTCGCCAGTGTCGTCGAATGCGACGGTGGATCTGCGTAGCAACCGAGGAGGAGGAGGCTGGGGCGAGTCGGCCCCGACGTATGTGATGCCGCAGGTGAACGAAGCTCCGGCGGAAGACCCGAGCGATGTCGAGTACGACGTCGTGTGGAGTGAAGGGCCCCTGGGCTGCGAGCTGAAGCAGCGGAACGGGCTTCCTGCGGTCAAGTCTGTGACTGGGACAGGTGTCACGCCCTCGGTGGCGCAGATCGCGGCGGGGGACATCCTCGTCAGCATTAACGGCTTGCGCACGGAGGAGATTGGATTCAAGAGCACGGTGACGCTCATGATGCGAGCGACGAAGCCCGTGTACTTGCGGTTCCACCGAGGCGGAGCACGACAGCCACCGTCTGTCGGAATCAATTTCAACGAGCTCCCGCCGAGCTACAGAGGACCTCAGAGCAACCGGGGGACGTTCCAGGAAGCACCGCCACCAGGACCAGGAGGGGACGCAGAGCCGCTGGAGCCGAAGCAGTATACGGTGCTGTGGCGTGAGGGTCCGCTGGGTATTCAGATTCGGACGTCCAGCAAGGGTCGTGTAGTTGTGGCGCGACTTACAGGTGCAGGTGCTCCCGATGTTAACGATACGGTGAAGCCGGGCGACGTTTTCGTGCGTGTAGCAGGTGTCGATGTGGATTCTTTGGGCATTGCTGGAGCTTTTGAACGGCTTAAAACGGTTCAAAAGCCGGTCGTGCTCGTCTTTCAGCGACGTGGACGTAGTTCAGGACGTAGTTCAGGACATACTCGCTCGCATTCGCGCGGTAGACACCCTGGCCTGCCTTCGCCGGCACCTGTGCCGTCGTCGTCAGCAGTACCTTCGTTCCGGCAATTGCGTGAGGAGGAAGCGGCCGCCGCGGCTGCAGCTGCGGGCCGTCCACCGATCGCAAGAACACACAGCGGTGGGTACAGCCCAGGACGAGCAAGGACTAAAAGCCGTGGAGGGTCTTTGAAGCAGTTTGGAGCTGGATACCAAGACCTAGAGAACTACGCAGCTTCGGATGACGGTACCAGTCTGCAGAGTTACGATTACCTTGGAGACTCACCGTGCTCGACTGCATCTCATCTGTATCCTGGCCACCCCCTGAATGTTGACAGTAGCGCCTCAGACAATGGCCTACCCAACTACTTGTACCCCCCACCTCCGCCGCCGTTCCCAGGAACTGAGCCTCCTGCGGCGGGTGGCATCAGCAACGATGACTATCCAGAGGAAGATAGTTTTCTGCCGGAAGCCAGAGATGAGAGCCCGTCACTTACGGGTTTGCCGCCACCCCCTACTTACATGGACGTGTTTACGGCATCCGGGCGGGCGAAAGACCACCTTAGCGTGGTGCCCCCGTCTGCTGGCAGTATGGACCTTCACAACATTCCCGATGACGAATCGGCGGGCGATGATTACTTTGGTGACCAACAAGAGCGCCCGCCGCCGTTCGAAGCTCACAGCGACGACGGACCTCTCCCACCCCCGCCTATGTATTCCGAAGCTCCGTTGCCTCCCGCTGAGGAAACCCCATCATTGCTCGGCCAACCAAGCCGCCTTCAAGAGCTTCGGCGCCAGTACATTGAATCGGAGCGTCAGCGCAACGTGCTTCAGAACGCAAGCGCTACGATGGTGAGTACGTACTCGGATATCGATGACTCGGGCCTTGTAGTGCGTCACCAGCGACAGCCTTCAGGTGGGTCAGTGCCAGGCAGCGCACCGCCGCCTCAGCTACCGCTGCCGGAACTGTGGGTGCGCTGGAGCGAAGGTCCGCTGGGCATTACATTCAAGCGCAAGAACGGCCAGATTGTGGTGTCTCGCCTGACTGGATCGGGTTATTCTCCGGGGCTCACACAGCTTCGGCCAGGGGACTGGCTCGTGTCGTTCAACAACCAATCCACGCGCAATTTGCGGCTCGGTGAAACGATGGAACTACTCAAACGTTCTCCAAAGCCTGTGGATATGTGCTTTATCGTTCAGTAAGGTGCACTACATAGAGTCCCCACCTCGTCGTGGGAGTCGTGTACAATCGCCAAACACTCGGGAATAGCCAGAGTGATAATAGTGAATAGAAACCAAGCACCTGAAGCCGCGGAGAGAGCGAAGGAGCCGAGGGGGGATCACGTTGCTGGCGACATTAGCTGGGAAAAAGTTGGCGAGTGGCGTTTGTGACCGCGATGGGAAACAGTTGAGTTACGTCAAATAAACCAAGTGAAGTGACAGAGTGAGAAGACACCGACTGCGATTTGGTTACAGTAGCTTGTTTGCACTCTAAAACCTTCGGAGTGCCAAGCTACCCACCAACTCTTCTGGGCCTGCGCTACAAGCCCAACTGGCCCAGACCTCACCAAATATTAACTAAAACGTCTTAAGCTTATGCACATTTCGCGCTACTTGTGCTGGATGGAGTTGCCGAGTCTTCTGCTGTCATGCTGGACTGTGCGCGCTTCCGAGCTCGGATAGCAGCCATCAAGTCGAGAGGTTTACTGGCCGTTGATGTCTCGATTGCCTTGGCGGTGCTGTCGCTGGCACTGACGCGTTTACCGGTTTGCTTTCGTCGAGCCTTGATAGCGTCAAACAGAAGCGCGCTGGTGGGCAGAGCTGTCCGTGGTGGAGTATTCGCCGTCTCTGGCGAACTGTTTGAAGAACGCTGGCGATCAGTCTCTTCATCCGAGCTATCGGAAAGTGGCCTCTTCATCCACGGCAGCCGGTTCGTATGCGCGAATGATACCGATTCAGTCATCGCTGCCGAGTTCTTTTGGCGCACGTCGTCGAGCAACTCCTGAACGGCCTTGAACGTCGCCGCTGCTGTGACGGATTTGTTTTCACGAAGCATCCCATCCTCGTTGAAAAGGAGCTCCTTGACGTCCGCACAGATCTCGTGTAAGAAGGCAATCGCGCGACTCGCTTCACGAATTTCGACTGGTGATCGAGTGTCTTCGCCATCTTTGGCCAGATCACGCTTGCCCGTAACGCAAATGCCCGCTCGTTTTGCGAGCAGGAGCATCAGGTCACGCGAAGTGTTCAACAGCGAGTTGCACTGACTCAACTGCTGGCGCTCGTGAGTTTCGTCTCCAGGCGAAGTCGGGAAAGAACCGTCGAGAGCTCGAACTTGCTCCAGAATCGAGTCCAAGTCCTCCAAGGCACCCACCGCTTGCGCTACGTCGCGCATATTCATCTTGTAGTGCGCTTTCAGGTCTCTTTGGCGCTGATTAGCAACCATTTCTCGTGCGTGGGCTTGAGCCTCGAGCAGCGCTTTCTCGCCAGCTCCTTCGGGGTCGCTTTTCAGGATATCCTCCTTGATGAATTCAGCCTCCGGTGTGAACCCCAGGCCACAATAAAGCTGACGCACTCTCTCCTCTGCACGCACTGGGCATGCCAAGCCCAGAAGCTCGCACTTGTGCTGAGCACTGACGCCTTCGTCGTTGATCTCGTCTCCGACTTCAAGCGCAGCACTGGATGTGCAGTGGCTCTGGAGGGTTGTGGCAGCAGTGATGAAGGCTTCCTTAAGCTTGCAGTACCAGGCGTATTTCTTTTGCGCCATTTCATCCTTTTGTTGCTTCTTCCACTCCTTGAAAGGCTCTTTCATCACGGCGTGAAGTGCACGGCGCTCCAATAGCGTAAGACCGGTGGTGCGGTATCCGTCGATAACACTTGGGTGCATCTTCACGATGGTTTTCGGGTCCGTTCGCAGTAGCTGCAGCATGTTCGTGCGCTTAAGACGCCTCGCCAGTTCAGCGGGGAACTTGGCACCTGTCGGGGTCACGAGCTCAACCAGTTCTCGCTCCGACAGCCGTGAAATGTCCACAGGAATTGCGGACCGTAGCAAGCGCAAGGCTTGATGGTTCGCATCCCTGTTCGCGTCTTCCCACTCTTGCTCTTGTCGCCTCTGCTCTTCAATAAACTCATCCGTCATGACGAGAGCCACGTGATACTTCTCCATTTCTTGCTCAAGAACGTAGTATTTTTTGCGAGCAGCAGCTTGAGCCTGCTTGTCTTCCAGAACCACCTCGGACGAGCCGATCTCTTGAAGTCTTTTGGATATCTCGGCTACTTTTTTCTTGGCCACTTCGTAAGGAATGACCTCCGCCACGGAGATGCCCGCTTGTTTCAGCTGCCGCTCCAGCACTTTGAGCTTTTTCTTCAGTGCCGCGCTTTCGTCATCTTCATTGGCGTACAGCTCTGTTTGGCGGAGTTTGCTCAGACAGATTGAGTCTCTGTTGTACGCAGCCTGTCTGGCGTTCACTTCCTGCATGCGAAGCTGGTCTTGTAGAAGCTTAATCGTAGCTCGGGCCTCTCGAAGCTGAAGCTGTTGCTCCGTAGAAAGGAGATCCTGTTGGCTCTCCTGGGTAGCGATTTGGGTTTCCAACGTCTGGATACGCTGCAGACTCGCTTCAACCTCCTTTTCGAGCTGCTTCGCCTTGAGAACTGCCTCCAGCTCTTCCTCCATGTTGCGGGACACCGAAAAACTTCCAGGCGAAAAACTCGAGGCGTCGTACAGCGTCTCGCTGCTAAACGAAAAGTCGGACATCGTGTTCATCGTATTTCGTGACGACGAATGCTCCGACGTGCTGTCCGAGGGCGACAATAAAGGGGGAGATTGAAACAACACTGTTCCAGAGGCTGGTGGTGGTGGAGGCAGCTCCGCAGTAGCGGTATCTAGTGACCCACCTCGCGCTGAAGACGCTGACTCTCGATGATCAGCGCTACCGTCACTAGCAGGATCAGAAGTGTCCACTTCGTCCTCTTGGGCGAGTTGATTGCCTCCTCCCTCCAATTTCTTCCGATAAGCCACGAAGCAACAGGAGCAAATGCGAAACTTGTTCTCCAGCACCGGCAAATTCACTTCTCGGAACACCGAGCACCGACTGCAGATGACTTCTCCGCACATTCGACACGAGTGCCGCTTGCGCAGGACATTGAACTCTCTCATACACACGTAACATGCCTTCTGAGTACTAAGAACAGGGGGCACACACCATTGATAAAACGCTGTGAGACCATGATACGACACGGAAAGCTTCTGCTTTGCTTACCTGCGTGGGATCCATTGGTCGCGTGAGACGAAGTGATGATGATCCATCAACAACCGAGATGCCAGTCGAGCGTCCCCAATTGCGTACGATCTGGTTGCTTGGGTGCCCTCATCGCTATCCGATTCCATGCTGGCACTCTCACGACTCCTCAACGAGGATGCCAAGCGGGTTTTAGCGAGCTCATGCTGGTTGTTCTCGTCCTCGCTATTGTTCGTACTGCTGCCACTGCTCGTGGACCCTTTTCTCCTGCCTCGACGTCTCATTCTCTTTGCCCACTTCTTGGCGGAGCCGCCTCTGTGTTGGGGCTTTGCCCCCTTTGGCACTCCATCCACCGGCTTCAGCATGCTGTCGACAAACAGCATCACGGGCGGGGGCTTTTCACGCTGCCCAGCCGGGTGGAACGAACTTCTGGCCACAGCCCCGCCATTCGTCAAGAACCCAGACGCGTTGCTGCCGTCCTGCTTGCTGCTAGCTGAAGCCGCGAGAGCTGTCGCAGTACTCGAGGGCGACAACAACACCGTATTGGCTCTTTCCAGCGACGCTCTCTTCGCGTTGCTGATCCCTCCGGGCGCAAGGATCAGCGTCGGTATCTTCTTCTTCTCCGCAAAACTGGCGTCCTCCGGATAAAGCTGAATGTTCTTCCTCTCCGTCGGCCCTGCAGCGTTCGTCCTGCTCTCACGACTCAACCGAGCTGCTCGCGTCTCGGACCCTTTCGGCGGATCTGACAGCAGCGTGATCGACGCGAGGAGGTCGTCGTCCATGCCGTTCAGCAGCGTCGGATCGGAGCTCATGAGCCTCACCAGCGCCCTCTGCTTGCTCGGAGAGCTCAGCACTCGGTCCATCGCTCTCGGATCGAGCCTCAGCTGCTCGTCAGTGCTTGCTGCGGGTCTTGGGCTCGGTAGAAAATCGTAACTGCTAGCTAGAGCCGGGAGGCAGCGAGCACCCAACGCGTGCACGTAAAGCTGCGGTCTGCAGCTCCGTTCGGTTCTTTTTCGGCCTGGTGTGTCGCTCGCTGACTCTTTTGGTCGCCGCCGCTTCAACTGGCACTGCCGGGACATGCGCTCGTGCACGCGGCTGAAGATTCCACGTCCAGTGCGCGCACGGGCTCCTTTATTGACGCAACACACGCCATGTGGCTCTGAGGGTTGTCGGCCGGTCCGAACGCCCGCTTCGATGAAACTTCCCTGGAAACGGTCGACAATGCGCACGAAGGGGTGCGAGGGCAAGTTGAAGTGAGGTGGACCACACACCAAGTTGAAGGGACAAACCGCTGAATACTGGCGGCAAACGCGTCATGCCTACACGTTTTTGCCAATCGCGTCGGAACTCCAAGCCAGGGACTTTCTTCTCGTCAAACTCTCAGCAGTCGTGGCTCCTCCACTCGAAAGGAATGCCAGCAACACGGCTGCTTGAATGGGTTCAACGTATCATCGTATCCACGAGAAGAAATGGTTTTTCTGCTGTCGAGTCGCCATTTCCAGCGCGCAACATGACAAGACGACCATGACGGCAGTCATCATGCTGTCGCTCAGTGCCGTGAGGCTCCTTTTTCAGCAGTGCAAGGCAGTTTAGCTTCATGTATATATATGTACACCCCACAGCGACATATCATATACCTTGTTATCTGTATTCCAGCGCGTCAATGCGATCAACAACCAAACCCGTTGTCAAATGACGTGAAGCTTACTGACGCGCCAATGGTATAGTGCTTGCGGCCAGGTGGGACAACCACTTCTGCTGCGAATTGTATTAACAGGCGTTGCCTGTAAGAAGAGGCAACGATTTGGTGTGACACAGAAACTTGATAAATCCGGGATTTGATTAATCGCGCTGGGGCGTTGGCTGCGCTTCCAAACACACTTGTAAGACACTGTGATGCAGTATCTGGGCTATTGATTAGATAGATGTGCCAATTGGCATCACTAGTAGTTTCGCTCTGGTTACCAGTCTTTTTGAAGCTGCCGCCCCACTTTTTATAGATTTAGAGACTTCTGAGCTCGAGGTACGTCCGACAGAGATGTGCAACTGTGCGCAGGGCACTAAACTTATGGAGCCCAGTTTCAAGGCTCGCCAAGAGACACGAGTCCGAAAACGGTGTGATTTAGCAGCCATACCTGTCGAGCTCGGTGGTGAAGAAGCTGAAAAGGTGTCGGCTCAGGCTGTGTGTTCGTTCACCTCCTCGCTTTCTCATTCTGCTGGCTCGATACTTCGGGCTTCACGGGGGACACTCCCCGAAGGTCATGTGGTAGGGTCCGTTGACCAAGTCCGGGGTTAGATTCTTGTGTGCGCACTCTTGACCGGATGGCTGGGCTGCTCACGCGCTCGGAGCAATCTGCTTGCAGGGGACATTGGACGCATGGAAGGGAGGCCTGTCACCACTTCGGGTAGCCCCGACGTGCCATCTTGACGGAATCCCTGGCCTCTTCCACGAGCTCGACTTGCTCTGCTGTTCGGGTCGATTCTCCCTGTTTGATATGTCTATCTTACAGTCAAGCAAAGTCGCACGCTGCGCTGCCCCCCGTAGCGTGGCAGAGAAGGCCTCCCGGGGACTTCCCGCCCAAGGTAAGGGGGCCAGTTCTGCTGGCTCTTCGGAGGTCTTCGTCTCTGTCCGTTGTTGCTCGGCGGGCCCCAGTGAATGTAAGGATACACGTAAAGGAGAAGTCACGTGACGTGACTTCTCCTTTACGTGTGTGAACTGACTAACAACATATTATATACCGGTCCGTTCCAGATCTATTGTCAAGTTTAACTTTTATCGTGCTCCAAAACTATTGTCAGGTTAACATACTTAAATTTACTATGTAAAGTTTAGCACATCCCAAATGACCAAACATAAGTGATACAAAATAAAAAAAGAGACCAAGCACTGCACAAAAGAGGAGCTCTGAGAGCATTTTGGTAGTAAAAAAGCTGTCGTGACCTCAGGGTTTTAGTGCTGCACTTTTCTCCTCAAAATTCGTGAAACTGATTGAAAGCGAATACAAAACGAACAAACTGACTATAGTTCCTGAACAGACTACATGTACAACGTACCATAATCGACGTCAATAATCATCGATGGTGACAGCCGCTAAACATAAATTGTTTGCCTTGGATCTGCCGTGGCCCTGGAAACGCCTTGACCCCCAATTCAGCGGCGCGGTCTTGGGCATTCGCGAATTTGCGTCGAACCAGCTACCAGCCAACCTAAGCGCCATGATCGCCACCGCCACTGCCCTCGCCTTTGTCGCCGTTGCCACGTTTGGCTCTTCCAGTGTCGGCGCTCATGGCACTCTGTCTAAACCTGGGCTCGAGTTCACGGGAGAAGGCTACGGGGGCAACTTTGCTGCGTTGGTGCCCATGAGTGCGCTAACACCCCAGCAGGGCGACATCTTCACCAACTATCCGGACGCAGGTCTCAATGCTGCGGCCTTTGGTCGAGCTTTCAAGGCGTCCAAGTACACTTCGCTCAAGGAGTTCCTACTCACGAATCAAGACATGAGTAAGGGCCGCACCACCATGCCCAAGACCCCTGAGTGCGGCTTCACGGACCCCACGAGTGGCCCTGTGCAACCATTGCCGGACCAGGTCGAGTGGTACGGCGGCAAGATGAACCACGACGGACCCTGCGAGATTTGGTGCGACGACGAAATGGTTCTGCCATTTACCGTCAACTGCGCAGTGACGTACCCGGAAGGTAAGTTCCCGTACGAAAAGTCTCAGTGCCAGGGCAAAAACCGCTTGACGATGTATTGGATGTCGACGCTGTTGGAGTGGCAAGTGTACATCGACTGCGCTAAGATAGGCGAAGGTGGGCCGCCAGCTTCTGCCGCAACTAGCACGACCTCGTCTACCACAGCATCGACTACGACTTCAGGAGCGATTGCGACCACCACGCCGGTGGTGACACCTGCTGCCCAACTGACCAGCACTGACAACGTCGGAGAAGAGGCGAGCTCGACGACTAAGCCACAGTGCAAGCGCAAGTTGCGTCCGATGGGGGAATGAGCGATTGGCGCCCCATTGGAGTTGCTACAACATTGATGTGTACATCAGCGATTCCGGTCTCGGACGAACTATTGCCGATGACATGTATTATGTCATGCACTGTTCATCTGAGTAACAGCAGAATTAACAATTGTGGAATCCAAGAGACGTAAATGCAATCAATATCTGTAGAGAGTGCGGCAGGCTTGAGTTGGCAATCAGTTGATGTATGGACTGGGCATTCTGCTGAGAACTTTAAAGTCGGCCGTCCAGACTTTTGTAGCAGGAAACCCGCAAACATATTACTCATTGCGAAGCCCCCCTAAAATCATGTGACTCCTATTTGCATCCGCATTTACTAGAACTTTGCGAAGGCTGCGACAGGATAGTGATCATGGAGAGCTTCGCGCCCGCGTGATTCATGACCTCGGCCCGTTCCGGGCCGAGGTCATGAATATCACACGTGCCCGAAATCTAACTCCACCCACTGGACGGTTGCTCACACAGCAATAATGCTTTTGGGGAGGCAGTGATATTGCTGGGTCGCCGTCGTCGTCGCACGGATCTCTACGGTGCACTGACCGAGACAGCGTATTAATATGCCGGTACTGCAAAAGCGGTCGTCAATAAAGCCCCCAGGAGCCTATCATACAACCGGTTTCAAACAGGTACACCGGTACCACAAAAGCGGTCCTCAATAAACCCCCAGACGTCCGCCTCGTAACCGGTTTCTAAATGGTATACCGGTCCGAATTAACCCTTGTTAGGCTGCGCTAGCAGCAATTGAATTGCTTCCTATCTCAGAATGATAGTTTTTACGAGCATTAGTTTTTGAATTGGTTAGGTTTGCGTTTTATAGTCGTTCCCCTGGGGCAAAATTAACCAAACATCCTCTGTTCACAGACTATATAAATAAGGACGTGGCTATTTCCGACCGTTAGAGGACCTTCAACGAGCGACGTTAAGGACCGGTTGTCCTTAAAAAAGAGTGCAGTTTTTGTTTCCATACAAAGCGACCGGGGATCGTGTTATTCCCACAGAAAATGAAAAGACAAAAACGGATTTCAAATCGCAGAGATGATGGGTGTGACCTCTTTTCTGTTTGGGACAGAAAGTGCGCATTCCAGATCATTACGGCAACCCGTTAAATTACACGGATGGGTGCGTTATACGTCGCTATTATATAGTGCACGCAGAACATAGCGAATCAAATCACGACTAGATGGCATATGCGTTATAAAAGGTGAAAATTTGTATAATATTCAAGTATGGTGATATAACGCACTCAGTATTTTTCCGAAATATAGAGTCAACTAATCCGCCTGAGCAGATACCAGTCTACTCGAAAAACTGTAAGTCCCGAACTTTCTGTGAATTTTTGGTAGTTTTGCTTGACACCGAAAGCTTAAATGCATCTCATACATGTTCAAGTCAGCGCTCTCAAATTACAGACCACTCGACTTCCTCTTGGCCAGCAGCGAAGCAGCTCTGTAGGCTAAGCACCTTGTGCAAGTACCTTATGCGTAAGTACTCAACCACGTCGTAAAGGGAGTCGCTCCAAAAGTCACTCCAATTCTCAGGCGCCGCACCAATAGCAGTAATTCCAGTACGACTAAGCACCAAAGGGCGCACGACGAGCTGTCCTTCTGCGTGCATCCAGTAATGCAATTGTACTGAAGTTGGTCTGTCATCTCCATCATCTCTTCGATAATGGTGTGCACCGCGCCCTTCAACGTGGCCAAATTGCTTGGTAGTTGCATCGGGTCGAACAGGAAACATCGTCTTGCATGTACATCCACAAAGAATGCACCCCAGTGGTGGCCAAGGTTGACGACGCTGATAACGCTCTTAATACCAGGTTCGCCTGCCCCATACGATCTAGCTATGCGCATCTTTTGCTCCTTCATGTCGAAATCTTGGAATCGGGGGTTGACGACACCTACAGCCTGAAACGTTTCTCGGAGCATCAAAAGCGCCCCAATAATTGAGCCAGAATGCAGCCAGACATTTTCGCGAAAATCCAGGAACTCACTGCCGTACTGGACATGCTTGCCAATGTACCACCTGCCCAAGTTCAGCTCCTCAACTGCGTGTTTGTGGTCCGCCCACAAGAAGATGCAATAAACTAGCTTTGGTAAAGTTCTGTCGAGTTTCGGTGCGATTTTGGTGCATACCTTTGTGACGTCTTGAGTTTCCTTGAGCGGCTCTACAATATTATCCACATGAAACTCCACCTTACCGATCCAGTCCACTGTCGCCTGCACCAGCTTGAAGTTGTTTCTTGCTGTAAGAACGTCTTGCATCAGCTTCAACTGGTCGTACGTTGCGCAGCCATAATCATCCCATCTCGCCAATAAGTCGTGATTGTCTTCATCTTCAATGGTTTGAATTGCTTCACGGATTTTCTCAGCTTGTGGGATGGTCGTGATGGTGGGGATGGGCTGGTCGATGTTGTATCTGCGTACAACCATCTTTCCTTCTACCACGACAGCAGCATTTCGACGAGTGGCATTACCGTACTTCTGCTGTAGGGGCCGCTTAGGATTTTAAGCCGTTGGTGCCCTGATGCACCTCATGACTGCCACGCGCCCGGACATTGCGTACGCCGTTGGCTATGTGTCGCGCTTCAGGAGAATCCCCAAGAAGAACACTGGGTTGCGGTCAAGCGCATTTTCCGCTACCTTCAAGGCACCAAGACGCATGGGATCTGCTTCAAGACAGGTGACAACATCGACTTCCGTGGGTACTCCGACGCGGACTGGGCTGGCGACCTCGCGGATCGCAAGTCGATTTTCGGCTACACGTTCATGCTGATGGGTGCGCCAGTGAGTTGGGGTAGCAAGAAGCAGTCAAGTGTCTCGCTGTCTACGAGCGAGGCGGAGTACATCGCGCTCAGCCTGGCAATTCAAGAAGGCAAGTGGATCCATCGCCTGCTGTGCGAGATTCTAGTGTCTGCCAACGAGACTGGTCCCGAGCTCAAGATTCGCGAAGACAACCAGTCGTGCATCAAGATGACGAAGAACCCAGTGAACCACGGCCGCGTCAAGCACATCGACATCAAGTACCACCACATCCGCGACGAAGTCAAGCGTGGTGAAGTGAAGCTCGAGTATTGCGAGACTTCTGTGATGCTGGCGGACATCATGACGAAGGCGCTCCCGGGACCTCGCNCCAACGAGACTGGTCCCGAGCTCAAGATTCGCGAAGACAACCAGTCGTGCATCAAGATGACGAAGAACCCAGTGAACCACGGCCGCGCCAAGCACATCGACATCAAGTACCACCACATCCGCGACGAGGTCAAGCGTGGTGAAGTGAAGCTCGAGTATTGCGAGACTTTGCCGGAAAGAGTCGCTAATGGCGTTTCTTAACCACCACAAAGGCCTCACGGCGAGACTTCGTTCCACGAAGTACTTGCATGTGATGAGAGAGTACAATTCTGCTGCAGATTCATTGGCAGGCGAGGCCTTGGAGACGAAGGTATCGAAGGTGGTCCTCAGCAAAGACAGGAAGGCAGAGCTTTCAAGTCTGAACAGGATACCCGAGATGATCTACGAGGCTCCGGTGGATGATACTAGCGAAGTGAAACCAAGCCCAAGCAATTTTGGTCAAACTCTGGACGCTCAAGTCACGCCAACACGAAGAACCTTTGCTGATTTCGTACAAACGGAATGTGGCAAGGTCTCGACGGTGACAAGACAACAGAGCAAAGCACGGTCGAAACGCGTCCGGTTTGCTGACGAGGCCACGATGGATTAACTCGAGGACGGAAGTGGACAAGCCAACTGGACAGGGGCAGACACCGACAACCCGCCAGTCACACCTAATGCTGACGACATGGACCCGGTGCTGGTGCAAGAAGAACGCCGACGCCGAATCTCTACGTCGCAAGACGAAGAATTACGATGGTCCAACATGAAAGCAGTACTGCGGGGCGAAGTGGAGAAGATGGGTTACAAAGTCGCTCGCAACGCGTGGAAACTAGCCGACAGTTCGTCCTTTCTGCGGATGGATTGCTATATTACGCAGGAACGAGACGTCGACAACACGGTGAACTGGAATAAGACGTCAAACTACGACTGTTAGTCCCGACCACTATGATACCAGAAGTACTGCAAAACTGTCACGACTCGTTGGAAGGTGGTCATCAGAGCGTTGTTCGAATGCACCAGCGAGTGAAGCTGGACTACTACTGGTTCGACCTGTACGCAGATGTGGAGAAGCACGTGAAGTCGTGTCTCGATTGCAACTCGAGCAAGAGCAGGCCTCAGCTTCGCGGATATTCGCCGGGCAACGTCCTTGCCGAACGACCGTTCCAGATCGTCTCAATGGATTTTGTGATACCCCTGCCGAAGTCTCGGCGAGGAAACACAGCCCTGCTGTTGTTCCAGTGTTCATTCACGGGATTTGTCATCGCGAAAGCCATATCGGACACGTCCGCTCTAATGGTAGCTCAAGCATTCGAGGAGTGTATTTACCGACGGTTCGGAACACCTTCCTCGATTCGGCATGATCGAGACCCTCGCTACATGAGCGAGGTCTTTCAAGCCTTCGCTGGCGTGATGCAATCCAGGTCACGAGCAACGCTAAGCTACCGGCCTCAAGCTAATGGGCAACAAGAGCGGTCTGTGAAGTCCGTGATGCAATCCGTGAGGATGTATGTCGAGGATCCACAGCAGCAAGACTGGGACGAGATTGCTGAGCGACTAGTGTTTGCGATCAACAATTATCAATATATGACGCGAAAGGAGACTCCATTCTACCTAGTACATGGATGGGATGCTCATTCAACGCTGCATGCTATGACGACATTGCTTCAACGAGGTCTTAGTAAGCTATCCGAAGCGCTGGCATGACGTCGTGAGGTAAATCGACAGCAAGAGATCGCTCTAGACATGGCTAAAGAATACCACGCTACAGTGAAGTCTCGAAGGGCCAACGACCACAACGAGGCATTCAGTCGAAAGGAGCAAGCAGAGGTGCCTTGGCAACCAGACGACGAGCACGCTGCTGACGAACAAGCTGAAGTGGTAACGAAGTATCTCTTTGAGCCAGGCAGTCGAGTATGGTTGTAATATGGAACGAGTCAAGCCGGGTGATGGAAGGTATGGATCTTGGACACGAAGCTTGAACGAAGCGGAGGGAGGGCAGCACTCTGAGCGAGACCGGAGCGGAGGCAGGAAACCACTTGAGGGGTAGAATGAAGATTCGAAAGTGATTGATTGATCGGAGCTTACACTGTCTTCACTACCTAGTCTGCATCCAATCATTTGGTGCATCCAATCA
>JAGDFM010000171.1:18275-80104 GCA_019155715.1 Phytophthora pseudosyringae | reverse complement strand
AAGCACACCGATACGAGCTGGATTCCTGCTACGTCTGCTGCAGTTGAGCGCCTCTTTTCGACCGTCAAAGCACTGTAGGGTACTTACGGAATAACATAAGCCACGAGACCTTCGAAGTGATCCCGTTTCTAAAGCTGAGTAACGCTTGCAGACGTGTCAAACTAGGTCAAGACAATGTATTGCAATACCTAGGGCCCAGATTGTTAAGATTGCAATAATTGATTGTCCCAGTGCCAAGGTCTATATTTCCACAGCCCTGAATTTCAGGTGTCAGCAAATAATGAGAATACGGCGGCGAAGCAATGTAGGGTGGGCAAAGAGTGTCGATGCGACTTCGTTCAGGAGTTTTTGCCGGACAACACGGACTTCTCGTAGACTATCAGCTTCGCTTTCCATTATCACTAAATACAGGTTCCGTTGTATGCCCCCAGCTTGACAAAATCTAACAGCGCAATTTAGCTGGTTGCCATGCATCAAAATCTGCGGTACACGCCAGAGGATCGGCTATTCGAGCGGAAGACTTTGTTCCTGCGGAAAGCAGAAGCCACTGTTTCATTTGCAGTACGCAGCCTTATCAGTGGTGCATTTTGTGCGAAATGAATGCGTTATTGACCCTAACCAAGGCAGCACTGATCAAACCTGAGCTATTAAAGCGCTAGAACTCTGACACCGCATGCATGCTACTTCTAACATGTATACCAGTGTACGATTATCATGGTACAAACGCCTGCCAGTCGTCATGACAAACATCCTGCGCCACGTTGAGCGTGAGCTGGCGCGACTTGCGACCGAGGTTGAGCTCCAGGGCCAAGCCCCCACTGCTTTCGGCGACTCAGCTCGATGTTCGGCAACTTTAGTCCACATCGACCAACTTCTAGACCAAATTCGCAGCTCTACCCGCGCACTCGCTGCGGCGGCAGAAGAGGAAGTCTGCACTGTTGAAATCCCTGCTCAAGCCTCAGGATCCGAAACAGAGACGGAGGACGAAGAGCTAAAAGACGACTCGGAACTATTCACCGCTGCCGGACGGAAGCGCCCTCGAGAAGAAGAGGCAGAGCAGCACCAGTCGAAGCACGTCACAACTGCAGAGCGGCTCAAGCTTTACGATGAGCGAGGAACCGAGCTCCGAGACACTGTTCAACGGTTTTTGGAGTGCTCCATGGCACTCGAGAAACTGAGAGAGGAGGAGAAGAGACAGGTCGTCAGAATGGAGGTGAGCAACTTGCTCAACAGGTGTGGAAAAGCGATGGCCCTCATGCTTCGCTTTCTAGTTGACGGTGGAGTTTCTTCAGAGGAGACAGCGTCAGCGTTCCGTGACGCTACAGTACTAGTTCCTGTCATCCTGGATTGCCACATGACGCAGAAGAGCGGGAGTGACACGACGATCACGAGCATTGAACTGATATTCGCCTTCGGGAAGGGAAATCCTGATCTGCCAGCACCTCTTACGGATCTGCGGCTGGAATCAGCTCGAGTAGCGCTGCAGCACGAGCGGGATCGCAATGGAACTGAGTATCTCCACAAGATGGAGGTGTTGGCAGAGGACATGGGGTCCCTGAAGGGTGTCCAAAATGATGGACTTCCATTCGGAGAGTTCGCCAGCTACTTTTATCGTGATATCAGGCTCTGTACGCGCCTTGAAGAGGCCGGTAAGGCACCTCCACGAACCGAAGATCAGTGAAAACGCTTCGGAGCCTGTGGCGAGATATTAGCGGAATTGATTCGGAAGGCAGGTAACAGTCGTCCAAAGCCCAAGCTTCCTCCTCATTTATCGAGGCTCCTTGGACAGTTAAGGGGGTTTTCAGAGCAGAATCCTGGGCGGGTACCGACGGCACTGAAGAAGTACGTGCGAGGCCCTGGGTTTCCCTTAGCTGTGGACGAGAACGATTCTAACGTGACTGTTGTGGTTGGTCTGCAGAGTTTCCCCAAGACTAGTGTTCCTGGTCGCAAAACCAGGTGCCAAACCACAGAAAACATCGAAGTAGGGCCATGCGGCTGAATTCCATACTTCCGAAGAAGCAATGCTCAACCAAACAGGTATGATCAGCTGTCGTGACGCTACAACTTACGCTCGATAGAAATTATCCGCGATGTGCATGAAGTACTTCCAAGTAGGAGTGATCTGGCCCGGCGGCATGCGTATACTCATTGAGTATCGTTTCGGTCGCCCTTGAGTATTACTCAAGGGCGACCGAAACGATTCGCAGTTGCAGCTCTGACGCATCATGAAAAGTACATGGGTACTGCACCTACATGCTCAAAAATACTAACAGCCAGGCGTTTTCTTCGCCAGCAACGGTCTTCAATGCCGGCGGAGATCTGTCTGCCAGTCCTTGCTGGGCTTCAACTCTAAAGAGTCTTGACCATTCCGGGTACAGAGTTCAGACAGGCAATCCGTGTTTTCCTGTTCGTGTCCACAGAAAGGATCAGGTCTGTAGATTTCACATGGGTTACGATCTTCAACTGTTTCAAGCGTGCGGCTGTCTCGAGCCTCTACCGCTAATGTGGTGGCCGTTCGGTCTCAAGGGTCCTCGGATGGCGAAGACCACACCATTCCTGAATTCACGAACTCCAGCACAGATCGCTCCAGATCGGCATCGATGCGTCTCCCCAGTTTCAGTTGCTGGGCTGGTGCCTTGCTGACGCTCAGTGCTTCCAATTCCGGCGTTCATGCTCAAAGCTACGATGCCATCGTCGTTGGTAGTGGACCTGGCGGCCTCGTAGCTGCTGAGTTCCTGTCACGCGATTCAAGCGTCTCCGTCCTGATCCTCGAAGCTGGTCCAAAGTCGCTCGCTGCTACCGGTGGCACGGACTCCCCCGACTACGCCCAAGGCAAAGGTCTCACGAAATTCGACATCCCCGGCGAATACGACGTCACCATCTACAATGCCGCGAACGAGCAGTACCGCGTCGAGTGGATCTCGGACCAATACATGTGGCTCGGCAAACTGGTCGGAGGATGCTCGTCCATCAACGCCGCGCTATACTTCCGTCCTCCAGACTCGTACGTCACCAACATGCAGTGGCCGTTCTCCGCGGCTCAAATGGTCTCCAAGATGGACGAGAACGAGAAGCTCCACGGTCACACGGACAAACCCTCGAGTGACGGTGTCTGGTATACCCAAGAAGGGTATTCGATCGTGTCGAAGGCTCTGCTGGCGAGGGGGTACGCTGAGCGCACCATCAACGATGCTGCAGCACGCAACAGCAAGACCAAGACGTTCGGACACGCTCCGTTCACCTTCAAGAACGGCAAGCGTGACACCCCTGCCAATGCCTTCTGGGGACAAATGAGCGGCCGAAGCAACGTGAAGCTTCTTACTGGAGCCAAGGTGGATTACATCCTACGCGCCTCTGGCGGTAAAGCTACGGGGGTGGTCTACAACGGCGGAACACAAGCACTGCTGTCTTCTCGAGGTGCTGTGCTTATGGCTGCTGGAGCCTTGAGTACGCCCAAGGTGTTAATGCAAAGCGGCATCGGTCCAAGTTCGCAGCTCAGCCTGCTCAACGGCCGCAATGGATTCGGTGGTGTCTCTCAGGCCGCTGGGTGGGTCGTCAATGCCAACGTTGGACGTAATCTGTTCGACACCAACGTCGTGTTCGCTTCGTTCTCGCACCCGCAGATGAGCTCATTCCAGTACAAGAACAAGCCGAGCTGGGCGATCAACCAGTACATGAACCAAGGCTTCACCGGCCCGTGGACGAGCTCTGGTCCAACACTTGTCAGCTACGAGAACTACGACGTTCAAGGACGAACGTACGAATTCCAGTCGACAGCTCTCACCAATGGCTTCGGAGAATTCTACAGCCGCAGCAATGCGTTCACACTCGCACTGTACGTCAACAACCCAGAGTCACGGTCAGCATCGGGTTTTGATGGCAACACCAACTGGAAGGCATTCAACGAAGGAACTCCCTACTTCGGCACGAGTCGCGATCTGGCCGCGTTGCAGTCGTATGCCCAACGCACTGTCAGTGCCATGGTAGCCCAAGGCGCCACGTTCCTTTCGGCTGCGTCTGATGATACGTCCGTGGCGAACTGGGTAGCATCGAACCGCGGGTTCATCACGCACCACTTCGGAGGTAGCTGCTACGCCTCAAGCAACTCCGCTGACACCAAGCGTTGTGCTGACGAGAAAATGCGCGTCATTGGTATGAGCAACGTGTTTGTGGCCGATGCTAGTGCCATGCGCGACGGCACCGTCAATCCGTACGGCTTCATCATGTACATTGGTCGTGAAGCAGCTGATCAAGCGAAGACTTACGTTGCTGCGAATACTGGAGGCACAAGCGCCACCTGCTCGACTGTAGAAACTAATGTCGACTATATCGGCAACGATCTGACCAGCAGGACAAGTTCAACCGCCACTGGGTGCTGTGCTATCTGTGCTGCGACTAGCGGTTGCAATGCGTACTCGTGGAGCAACCACAACGGTGGTACTTGCTGGCTCAAGAGCGCGAAGGGGGGTACACAAGCCACGACTGGTGTCATATCTGCTACGCTGAACGGAGGTTCTACTTCAGCCTGCACTACAATCCAAGAAAATACCGACTACACCGGAAACGACCTTGCCAGCGCACCTAGCAACACCGCGGAAGGATGTTGCTCGATTTGCAAGGCTCGAAGTGGCTGCAACGCTTACACATGGACGAACTACAATACCGGCACGTGCTGGTTGAAGAGTGCGAAGGGCGCAACTTCGACGAAGACCGGAGCGAGATCTGCCACGATCAGTTCAGCGTCACCTACGTGCGCGTTAGTGAACAACGTCGACTACAATGGAAACGACGTCGGCAACTCTCCCAGTGCGACAGCAAATGGTTGCTGCGATCTTTGTCGCTCGAGGACAGGATGTAAAGTTTTCACGTGGACGAACTTCAATGGAGGCACTTGCTGGCTCAAGTCGGCGCAAGGACCCGGATCTACGGTCGCTGGTGCGGTCTCGGGAACCATTTAAGTTACATCGCATGACAATGAGGTGTAGTATCAATAGTTTGCTGTTAGCAATGTTTATTCTGCACAAACAAACTCGATTGCAAGATAAAGAGGACTACGTTATATCAATGTATTGGTACTGTCTTTAAGGCTTGCACGTCAGCCACAAAAACTGTCAAGGTTCTTGGAGTCGTTTAGGGAGAATTACATGACTTCCTCCTCGCGTAGTGGGCGGATTAGTGCATTTAACTCAAATACTATTCACATGTTCTGCAAAGCATTACTTAGTACTTTGAAGTATACATGTAGAATATCACGTCCGCCGTAACGTGCTGTGTACGACTGCCACCCGATGCACAACGAGTAAGACGAACCACAATTCTGAAAAACCACGGAGAGAGATCGGCGTACACGAGTGTTGTTGACAAAAGCTTCACCTTCTGTGTCATGATGAATTATGTCAATTCGGCACATTGGGTTGAATGTCAAATATGTTATTTACCTACAAATATACACAACGGAGACGCAGGTGCTGTATTGCGCGTGCTACGTGTACCTCAGATTTCCCTGCGCCGTTCGTCGCCCAAGCGTATACTGTTTTCCGACGTCCTTGTGAAAACTCGAGCAACCCACTTGACCTTGGCATATAACGGTAGGGCATCAAGATCCTGTAGTGCAGCTGCTGCATATTCCTCTGCAACGGTGGTCATCACCTCCCATTTTGTTTTTCCTTCGGGCTTCAGTCGGTGTTACGTCCCAGGGCCAGAGAGGCATGTCGGCTACGGATAAGTTGATTTCTTGGTCCGGCAAGGCTTTCATGACGTGCAAGGCACTTGCATGATCAGAGTACTGAATCACATCCTACAAGAGCCAACACTAGACCTGCAAGCGTGTTAGCTATCAGCAGCACGACGCGCAGCAAGCTTCTGAAGTTTTTTTTGGCGTTGCCACTTTTGCATCCGATCTCGAGTGTTCCTATTATCAGGCAGGAAGCAGAAATTGATTCATATGTCAGCATTTGATGACATCCCGCACACAAGAACTATAAACGTTGAACCCGTAGTCGGCACCCGGTCAGGGGATTGAACTTGAAACCTCTCAGCCATTTCTAGCATCGCTTTGAGCTGCTGAGGGTCTGTTCATCGCCGTGCGCTTTACTGCGTCTCCAAGCGCCTTGGCGACTTCGGTAAAGGCAAGCCAGCCTTCTTCCGGCGCGGAGCAATGCCAATCTCTTGTGTGAGCATATAGACATCCAGGCTTTGCTGAAACCAGGGCACCAGCTTTTGTAGCAGCCTCGCCTTGCTCAGGTCTTGATTACGTTGGTCTTGAGCGGTTAGGACAAACTCGCGAAGGGCACGCAAGCGGGCGTCACAAGACTTTCCCGTGTAGATCTTGAGCTCTAGCAGTGTCGACCGTAGCAGCAGATCGGGGAAAACGTCCGAAATACCAGCGTTCGTACTAGCAAGTCGCTGAAGCTTGTCCAACTGATTGATCGCTTGCCTCAGGAGTCTAGGAGCAATTTTTCCCAGCCCACGGCCGCCTGCCAGGAGGTCCCGCAGCGTGGTAGTTGCGCTTCGGTATTTGGTAGCTATCTCTCTCTCGACCTGGACATGGTGCCCTATCGTCAGACAGATTTTGTCCGTCGCTAAGCTCCACTTGGATATTGCTGCAGACATCATTTTGCGTGTGGCATTCGGCTCCGATGCCGTTTTCTCATACTTGGTATACTGGCCTAGTACTACCGCTAGTGTATCATCGTGCGGCGCTTTAGTTTGCACAGCTTGGGCACTTTCCGATGCTTCCCCCATGCTTACAGGTGAGCTACCTTGCTGGGTGGAGTTCTCTTCGTCGACGCCTTCTGCTTCATCCTCCGTCTCAGTTTCCGAGTCTTGAGTGGCGTCATACCAACCTCTGTGTTCCTGTTCAGCCTCGACATCAGCTGTAAACTTGAGTCTGGTCTGCTGTACGACTTTGGCCGTTGTAGTTTCTAGCTTCTGTAACCTTTCGATGTTGTTTGCAAGTGTTACGAATCGGGTCCGCAGCTAGACTAGCAAGCTAACCTTAAGGAGCGACACTCAATGAAAATGCAGTGTCCTATTCCTACTTAGCCCCTTGTCTGCTCTTCTTCCGAGTCGTTGATCCCTAGATGCTAAATTCGAGACTGAGAGCTCCTACATCATGCAAAGAGAGCGGTTCACGGCAGTAGTGCTCAGCAGCACCTTGTTCTTCGAGATTCTTGAGCCGTGTCCCTCTCTGGGAGTCTGCGCTGGTCCATCGCTCCAGTTGAGCTGCACACCGGAGACATATCAAGCTTGAGATATTCTTCTGTGTCGCCATCAGTAGATGCAGCTGAAGCTTCTACCGGTGTAGCGTCCTGGTGGCAGCTCTGCGCGACCAACAGTGTGAGCGAGAGCTGCTGCACCAATGCTCGCAGCGTAACCAACAACAGCGCCATCGAATTTGGTAGTAGTAAATAATGGTCGACCTTAAGTTTAAATGTAGTCTTAATTAAGACCTTTAAAAGGAATGATGAAAATACCCCTTTTTGAACCTCGGGTTGTTACCTTGAGCCAATTTTTGCTTTAGGAAAGGGTTAACCCTTTCACGAATACTAATACTGAGATAGGAAGAACGAAAGACCAAACAGGATTAATTCCACGGTCACACCAGTACATACCGGTTCCCTATCGGTGCAGTATGGGACCCAGAAGGTTTATTCGAACAGCCCGCACCGGTACATACCGGGTCCCTATTGGAGCTTCGAAGGTTCAATTCCTGGAGCAACGGAAACAACGTATTTGTAAGGAAAACGTGCACCTTTTCAAATTTGCCTCTCGAGCTTCAGCAAAGTGCACGAGCAAGGTTACAGTGTCGAATTTGTAACTTACCCTGCCTTGTCCGCGCAAGTTTTTGAGAGGAAATTGGGGATTTTCACGAAAGGTTTAATGCGATGCAGTGATAGTTCCTCGACTCGAGTAAGTCGCAATTCTCTTGAGCGCGATCCCGGTGTATTTGGGCGAGTGGCCAGCTTTAGCGCTGTCGTGGAGCCTCAAGTTGACGGGCGGTTGCATGCTCACGCCATGTATACGGATCTACAGTCTCGCCTACTGACATGTGCCAGCGCTTGTCAAGAATTGTGGCCGCATGTCCGGCAAAATTGATCGAGGCTATATAGTGTACTACAATTTCGCCAGAAACTCGGTCGTGGTGCGATGAGTGGCGAGAAACTCACCATGGAAAAATGCCGCGCGTTTTTGAGATTGGTGTACCTGATCCGGTCGTTGACTACTCAGTTTTTATGGGAGCGGCTCAGAAGCGAGCTTTAACGACGAATGTGCATACGCATTCACAAACCTGTCGCAAGGGAGCACACGGTATGTATATGTGTCGGCTTGCACGTCCAGCGGGGGTGCATGATGATATTACTCAGCCATTGTTGGTGCGATTGACAGCCCCGAGCTATCTTGGATTGAGTATCAAGGCAAGAAACCTACGTCCACCCCGAAAACCTCGCTCACGCTGGAACCTGAGTTCCCGAGCGCTTAGAGTTTTCATGCTCCAAGCGCTCTGTTTGGGGCATTTAACATCGATACATTTCCTATTTCAGCCTTCGCGTAGCCTTAGTAATAATAATGGTACCGGGATTACATCAATTTGAGAGAGCAATACGAAGCTAAGTCTCAGCGACTGGTTGATCCCATCGATGACTTAGCAAAGCTCGCTCTCTGCATTCACTTGCAAAGATTTTCTGTAGCATTTGTGGTTGTTTGTCGATACACCGCTGCTGGCTTGCCGGGTCAGTACGTTTGCAACTACAGCGAGCAACTACAGAATAATAAAGAAACTCAGGTTATTTATGGCCTCTACCAACACCAATGTTGTACTTAGTCAAGATGTTGCTGACGTTGAGAAGTTCCTTGAAGGGTATAACATTTTTTTTTTCATTGTCAAGACCAGTGGCCTCGACGTGCTCTTGCACTTACCCAAGCGTGTCAGTCAGCCCCCAGAATGTTAGAATCAACCACTTGGCGTGATAAGGTAGCAATGATATTCGTAAAACAATTGCAATATACAGTTCGAAGTACGATATTGTCACTGCAGTGCGCTCACACGATCTTCAAAGTCGATCGGGTAGACAGGTTCAGCGTTTTCCAAATCGCAATCGACGGTGTGCAGAATCACGCCCCTATTAGCCTCGGACGCATCCATCAACTTGGAGTACTCAGACGATGCCAGCGCACTAAATGTAGCCACCTCGCCACTTGTGATCTTCTCAAGCTCCGCGCAGTAAGCAGAGCCTCCCATTAGCAATGAAGATCTATCCATGTCCAAGCTTCTCTCGACAAGTGGATCAATCCACGGCCAGAAGAACGAGACGTTCGTGTCGGTTAGGTAAATGTACGCCAAGTCCGGTGACAGATTCGCGACATTGTAGGGTAACCCTTGAATCGCTATACTGCCCATGTACAGGTATACCATACCCGGGACTTCAAAAACCTCCGGAGGTAATTCAGTGATCGGACTACCTATGAACGAGATGCTGTACGGATCCAAGCGCAAAATCACTGGTGGAATGTTCGTGAGCTCGCTGTACTCGAAGTAAACTGTCGTTCCTATCAGCCACTTCGTGTCCAGATCATCTGGCACCTCGCGCACATTCGTGTGTGTAAATTCAAGATCGTACAGGTTTCCTGGAAAATCTGTAGACATGATACCCTCGGGTAGTCGACCATCAGGCAAATGGACTCGTACAAAGTAAAGCCAAATGAGCGCAGGATGGTTCGTGTTCGTGACGGCGGCAGATGCTCCCCACTCCTTAATGGTCGAGTTGTACACTTTGATGCCAGTGGTCAAGTGAAAGTCCCCAATTGAATCTGGTACTTCCAGTGCTGGACAGTGACGAATTGCAAGCGTTACAACAGTGGATCGGTCAAACTCCCTCCATCTAGCTTCGACTTCTTTTTTCTTGCCAGTGATTCCAAGACGATGGCAATCCAAAACGGCTAGATAACAAGCAGGGTTTTGCGTCGCCCATGGATGCACTTGCAAGGCACATTGTGGTAATTCTGGTTGGATGGATGCTTGGATGTGCAGTCCTAGCACCGCGACTCCCCATATTCCGAAAACAATGTGCACTAGATGCAGCAACCTTTGGCTTCCTCGAGAGTGTAGACCTGTGTTAGCATAGGTGCCAGTACCAACCTTGACGAGCTTAGGAAGTTCAATGCATGGGAGTATCGGACAGATGTCCTGTTTCGGTTGAACCGAAATTCTGAAGCGAACGGCAGCAGTGTCAATGCGGTTTTTACTAACCCCTGGCACTTTACGTAGAAGCTCCTTCAAGCTCGTGGTTGTAGCAATCAGTCCAATCGAAAATACGACTCTGCTCATCAAATCCGACCACGATACGATAAGAACCATTTGAAATTCGTTTAACACACGAGCAGACCACACGTCGTCGTACCAAAATATCAAGGGGAATCCTGTGAGCTGCGAATCATAGTCACCAACATAGCTCAGTACGACAATCAGTGGTACACTGATACAGGATACCAAGTCGAGAATGCAATCAAATACGAGGCACGCGAACCGTTTCCTAGCCTCATTCCTCTTAAATAATAGAGAGTAGATAAAGACGGACGACCAACAATTCATCACAAGCAAGCTTAGATAGAAGCGATTGAGCAGCATCCGAGGCAGATACCAGCTCATCCGATAGGCTTGCACTGTCTGAAGCACCGTCTCCAGTAGCTCACGAGCAATAAGAATCACGTGGAAGCTGTTTCCGTTCACGCCCAGCAACCCCCTTCGACCCCATAGTTTGGCATATACTTGAACGGTTTGGCGTCTCATAGAGACGAGCCGTGAGCCAACCCGTGAGCTAATCCGATCGCCAGCAGTAGCTCCTGCTAACGTCGCTTGTGGTATTGTGAATGACTGATTATTATCTGGGGCCAATGGGGAAAATGCCAATTCACGGTGCCAGAGCGAGCCAGCCACCATAAGAAACGCGCCTCCACCATGCATCGCAGCCAATAATGCGTTCGCATTCGCGATGACAGGATGATCTTCTGCCAGCATGCCAATTCCAGAGTATTCGAGGCAACGATACAAGTATGTATCCTGTAGCTCATAGTAAAACAGAGCAAATGCCGCGTTGTATCCGCAAGTCATCAAGTGTATGGCGAGCAAAAGACACCACCACAGAGCAAAATTCCAAGGCGATAGGTCAACGTATTGCTGCGGCGGTGCTGAAGGCTGAGACTTCCTTGTCATTTCGACTGAGCTTTGTCGAGAGACAGAAAGTGGGCATTTCAAGTCGGTGCGTCCTTGTTGCTCCAGGCTAAAAGTAGCCGCACAAGAATATGCACATGATGCTCGTGTCCGGGATAAGGGCATTCTTGTAAACGCAGCATAAACACAGATAGTATAGAGAACGAACACCTTCAGGGACATTTGTGAGCGCACCAGCTCTCACCACAAGGCCAGGTAGGGCTCCGAACCGCTGTAGGCGGTTTAAATAAATTGTGCGAACACTGGTGCACGACCACCCTCGAGCAACGTCGTTGAAGGGTCTTCTCATCCAGAGGAAGACCGTCATATTCTCTCCGTCGTAAAGGGTGGTGCTTGATAATGTCTTTCATGAGGTTGTAGCGTGCTGACTGTGTGGGGGCAGGAAAAAAATATAGGATAAACTTAGCTGTGAGAAAGATAAAACACGTTATGCGAGTGCATTAATGCTATCCTCAAAGTCAATGGGGTAGACAGTTCCTGCGTATCCTTCATCACAGTTGACGGCTCGCGAAAGGAAGTCTCGATTTCCCTTGGACGGATCCATAAGCGTTGGCGAGTACTCAGACGATGGTGGTACGCTGAATGTCGTGGCTTCTCCGCTGATGACGTTTTCGACATCAGTGCAGTACGGTGATCCGCCCATGAACAGTGGAGAGGACCACTCCAATTGACTCTGTACGAGTGTGTCAATCCAAGGCCACAACACTGAGACGTTTGTCCCTGCGAGGACCACATACGCCAGCTGAGGGGAGAGATTTGTGACGTTGCGAGGCAAGCCTTGAATGCTGATACTCGCCATGTACATGTAGTACATATCCGCCACCTCGAATATCTCCGGCGGCAACTCCGTTATGGGGCTACCAGTCAGCGAAATACTGTAGGGTTCGAGACGAATCAATGAAGCTGGTACGCTGGTTAGCTCGCTATACTCAAAATACACCGTAGTCCCAAGCAGCCACTTCGAATCCAGGTCATCAGGCAGTTCCCGCACATTTGTGTAGGTAAACTCGAGATCGTACAAGTTTCCCGGGAAATCAGCCGAAAGAACTCCGTCGGGCAGGACTCCATCCTTTACGTTGACACGGACTAAGTAAAACCAAATAAGCTCTGGGTGGTTGCTGTTTGTAATTGCTGCAGATTCTCCCCACGCGTTAATAGTAGAGTTGTACACTTTAATGCCAGTAGTGATGTGGAAGTCCGCAATCAAGTCGGGAACTTCGAGGGCTGGGCAGTGGCGAATCACTAGTGTGACAACGGTAGATCTATCAAATTCGCTCCACTTGGCCTCGACTTCAGCTTTCTCACCCGAGATAGCTAGGCGGTGGCAGTCAAGGACCGCGAGGTAGCACGCAGGATTTGACACCGCCCATGGACGCACTTGTAAGGCACATTGTGGCTGCTCTGGCTGCACGGATGCCTGTATGTGTAGTCCAATGACTACGAATCCCCATAGCGCAAAAACGCCATACACCGCGTGCAGTGCACTATGACCCACACGTGTTCGACACCCGCTGTTCTTTTGGTGTGCTCGCACTATTCCCGAAGATGTTGTGGGAGTTGTCTCCGGGCTTTCGTTATTGCTCGCTATTGTAGCAGGCTCCGCATCGCACCCAATACGTCTTGAGCTAGCTCCTGCCGATCTGCGTAAGAGATCCTTCAAGTTGTTGGCCGTGGCAAGCACACCGATCGAGAAGATTGTCCGACTGGCCAAGTCCATCCACGAAACTACAAGAATCATTTGGAATTCGTTCAACACTCGAGCGGACCACTCGTCATCGTACCACTTCTCCAAGGCGAAGCCTGTCAGCTCAGGGTCGTACTCACCAACATAGGTAAATACGACGACCAGTGGCACGCCGATAGAGGACACAAGGTTCAAAGTGCAATCGCACACGAGGTAGGCGAACCGCTTGCGAGCCTCGTTCCGCTTGAAGAGCACTGAGTAGACCAAAACAGAAGACCAGCAGTTTAATACAATCAAACTGAGATAGAAGCGGTTGAGCAGCATCCTAGGGAGCAACCAGCTCATCCTGTAAGCCTGTACAGTTTGAATCGCCGTCTCCACGAACTCACGAGCGAGAAGAATCGCGTGGAAGCTGTTTCCGTTGACACCAATCAGTCCTCGCCGACCTAAAACCTTCGAATAAGCGCGGGCTAACCGGGATTTTGGCTGAGCACCGCCATCTTTGGTCTTCAGTCCTGCAGTTTTGTCAGTCGAGTCAAGTTTACCGATCGTGTAGGCGTGGTCTTTGACCTTTCGCCACGGAGAGAAAGCCAATTCACGACGCCAAATCGACCCACCAACCATCAGCAGCACACATCCGCTATGGATGGCGGCCATAACGGCATTCACCAGGGATATAACTTGATGGTTTTCCGCCGGCATTCCGATTCCAGAATAGTCGAGGCACAGGTAGAGATAGGTATGCTGGAGCTCATGGTAAAACAGCGCAAACGCTGCGTTGTACCCGCCTGTCACCAAATGCAACACAAGCAGCAATGTCCACCAAATGGCGAAGCTCCACCGTGAGAGATCAACATACTGCGAAGAAATCTCGGCGACCGAGTTGAGTTTCCCCGACATTTCCTCCACTCTGCTGAAAGAGGAAGTGAGTTAGCGTGTCCTGGGTCTTCGATGTCCTGGGGTCTAAAAGTGGAACCCATGTCCGTCCTGGCCACGTGTGAGACTCAAGCTGCGAGGTGAGCGCTCACAAAGCATTGACATCATTTCTTCAGCAGTATCCCATCTGTAGCTGTTTACCATTGGTAGGTCAATCCTGCCATGGTTGAAAGTGTGGTGGTATTAATACCCTTTGTAACGAACACATCCCCCCTAATATTACCGCCAGTCTCTTCATGCCACAACATCTAGCTGCGAATACACGTCTATAATAGAATTAGATACTAGTGGCAACTTCAAGACCTTGTCTGGTGTTTGAGTTGCGTGTCCCGCTGTAAGTGCAGCAAGTTACTCGAATTCCCACCCACCAACGATGGAAGCCAGACGCGGTGGTCCGAGGCTCAGCTTGCTCGTGCGAGCCACCGATGATGGACCCTTCACTCCGTCCGCGGTTTGTCTGTGGTGGGTCGGTTTGCTCTCCCTACACCTTGTCGGAGGAGTTTTCTTCGGCCTCGTCTTTGCTGCGTATTGGAATATGCCCGGACTGGAGTTGACGACGTTCTTGGACTTTTACAAGATCGGCATGAACTCGAAGGATTTCCGAGCGATCGCGACCACGCACGGCGTCATCGCTGCCTTACACGCTCTGTCGGCCTTTGCGATGATAACGAGATCAATTCGCAACAAGAAGCTGACCTTCCGTAGCAATTCTCGCTCGCTTAGTCAAGTACAAGAAGGTGTCAGTCAGCACAAAAGTGAGCGAAGGCGAGGAAGAACTGGTGGAGTTTTCAATCGATGTTTTGCTGCAGTGTTTGGTCGACGCGGTTTCTTCGGTGTGGAAGGCCCTTACTACGATCTGTTGCTGCTGTGTCGCGAAACGATCGAGACGGCGCTGCAGACCAGTCAAGGCCTGCGAATGAGTCGAAATATTCCTCGACTGTGGCTCAACCGCTTCTACGTAGCTCTTCTCGTGCTTAACTGTTGGTCCACGGCGTTGGTGCATCACATGTTTCGACGCAACAAGACCAAGATGCGCCTAGTTGCTCTTCTAAGCGATTGCCTTCTCGATTTGGTGACCTCTGTCGGCATCCCATTGCTCCTCGTCATCTCATATGCCCAGGAGTTTGACACAGCCACGGGGGACTTCAATATCCTGCGATGGTTCCAAGACCGATGGCTCGTAAATGCGACGAATGAGTTCAACATCATCCTCGTCTTGTCGTGGGGGGATCTAGCTACGCGGATGGTATTTGCTGTCAGTATGCTTAGCAATTTGAACACAATGGAGGGGCTGATGACTGCAGCCACCACAGAAGACTACCATGGTGTACCAACGAACCCGCGCGGCGCTACAATCGCTCCGTTCGACAAAACTGATGCTCGCGCGGAGAGCCACACCAACAACGTTGCTGTGTGGACCGATCGGCTGGCTAGCTCCAAGTTAATGCGATCAGCATTTTTTGGTTGGGGAGTTGTAATTATGGGGCTTCACATCCATGCCGAAACGAACCCGATGCTGCCCCAGTGTCTAGTGCAAGTTCACCCATGGGGGGTCTCGAAACCAGCGTGCTCCTTAGTCCTATTAAATTGTCTTACAGATGGTACCGAGGGCGAAAGTGCGCACGTTATCACTCAGTGGAGCCAATTTGATGCGAATTCGGTGGGGTCTTTGCTTGTACGGAATTGCCCAAACTTTACAGTGCCACCAATGTTGACGACCTTCCACGCACTGAAGACGTTCAAGGTGTACAACACAACAATCCTAGAGTGGGGGGAAGACGCAGCATTTAACCAGGCCGATCACCCTAAAATGCAGGTTGCAATGCTCATCCGGGTGAATCTGACCAATGGAGAACTCCCTCCAGGCTTGGTTTCACCCACCTTTCCACCGACACTAAACATTATTGGCTTTGTCGTGTCCAACTTGAGGGTATTTCCGGGTGATCTCCATACGAAATGGCCTCGGTATTCAGCGGTCCACCTGGATACGACACAGTTTACGGAGTTTCCTGATACGCTATGGAAGATACGGCCGTCTGTACTCATCATGCCCTACACTCCGATCGAAAGCGTACCCAAGGAATTGTTTGAGCTGGAGTCGATGTGGTATTTGGACTTGGCAGGCACAAAGCTTTCACAGTTGCCGGTCGACGTACCGATGCTGGTAAATCCTCTCGTTGGTATTAACCTTGGAGATACGAACATCGCATCATTCCCATCGTGGATTGACCCATGGTTGCAACGAACGGCGAATTCGTTTGCTCCACCTCTAGCAGCAGCAGGATCCCCATATTGCATCGAGCGCGGGCTACTTTTTAGTGGTAATCGAACTGACTTTTCCCCATCGACTTCGGCTGTGAGCTTAGCGACGATGTCTACGCTGATGGATCCATCTGCGGCGAACAGGGCGTTTCTAGCCAATGCCGTGAAGTGTGAACCCTCCTCTCTCTATCGCTATGCACTGGCATTCGAGGACACGTTTCAATCTTTTTAAGATAATTGTACGTAAGGAACAATTTACATTAACACAATACATGTACACGTACCGAAAGTGCCTGACTTGCGATTTCCACATTGGTTTGCGAGTATAGTTGCTGCAACAAGGAAAACGCCTATTCTAGCTCTTCAACGAACCAGGCTGTTCCAGTCGGCTAAAAACAGAGAGGGGGGAGAGTATAAAGCGGAGGCGGCGGTCCCAGTTGGCTAGAAGTGCTGGATGATATGGAGATGGCACGTGGTGGGGCTCTAGAGGAAAGGTTTTCTCCTGCTGTCATTCGCTTCTACTGGGTCTGCTTCACCTCGCTGCATATGGCAGGCTTTATCTACTACGCGTTTTCGGCATGGTGCTATTGGAACTTGCCCGGTACACGACTGGATGTATGGCTGAGTTTGTACGATCTTGGCATTGGAACGGAATACGACCGGATAATAACTCTTTTCATGGGTGTTATATCGGTGGTCCATGGAATTTACCTCGTGTGGATGATCGCCTGGTCTTTCAAGAAGAAGCAACTGGTATTTGCCGTCTACAACGTCTTCCAGATGCCAAAATGTATTCTTCGATTTGCTGTTGTCCGAAGAGGGTCACGATCGGTTTACCCGAACGGGATATCTAGCGTCGTGTACCGAGCTTTATTCACACGAGATGGATTGCTGGGTGTGGACGGACCGTACTTCGACATCATTTTGTTTTGCCGGGAAATCGTGGAGACAGCTCTTCAAACCCACCAAGCATACCGCATGAGTCTGCTGCTCCCACGTGTTATGGTTAATCGTGGCTACGTTGCCCTCTTGGTCGTGAACTGCTGGACGATCGCTCTTGTCCATTCCATCTTTCAAAGAAACTCGACTAAACGCCGAGTCTGGTCCCTTGTCAGTGACTGTGTGCTTGATATGGTGACCTCTATGGGAATATCGATGGTGCTGCTAGCAACGTACATCAGCGACTTCAACTTTGAGACGAGTGGGTTTCCTCCTCACAAGTGGTACGAGGATGTATGGGTTGTCAACGCAATGAGTGAGTTTCAAATGATCTTGGTTACATCATGGAAAGATATGTGCATGAGAATGATTTTTGCGCTTAGTCTGCTTGGTGACATGGATAACATGAAAATGGCCATGCGTGCGAGGCGAAGGAAGGGCTCTAATGTGACGGCGGATAGCAAACAGCAAGGGAATAGAGCCACCATGATTGCACCCTACTGTGCTAGCACCAAGTCGAGAAAGGGCCCTAGCTTGAGCCTTGTGAAGAAGAAGCGACCAAAAGATGCGCTAACGAAGCTGTCCCAATATCTTTTCTTTGGATGGGGGCTGGCAATTCTAACGTTGCATCTGTACGCTGAGACTACCCCACATCTTCCTCAATGCTGGATGCAGGTGAGACCGTGGGTTACCACGCAGTCCTCATGTTCCTTGCTAGTACTGGACTGTCATCAAAACCAGTTGAGCGGCACGAAGAAAGAAGTTTCGGAGCAATGGAGTTCATTTGATCCGACCAGTGTGACACGGGTAGTAATCAGGCATTGCCCTGTACTTGAGCTTCCCGAGCGTCTGACGACCTTTTCCAGCCTAAACGCAGTCAAGGTATACAATACCACGATTGTGTTGTGGGAAAGCAGTGCCGCGCTCACACAGGCAAATCATCCCAACCTCATGACACTGCTTATCGTTCGTGTTGTTTTTCCGAACGGCGAATTGCCAGTTGGACTCCAGTCTATAGATTTCCCACAATCAGCAAAAGACATTGAGTTCTGTACCACAAATTTGCGCGACTTACCTGACGATCTTGATTTAAAGTGGCCACAGCAGGCTAGTATCTATATCGAAGCGAGCCAACTGCGCGAAGTTCCGGAATGTCTCGTGCGTCTTGCTCCCTTAGATTTGTCTCTTTCGATGAACCCCATCACGACGCTGCCTGCTCAACTATTTCAACAAGACACGACAGCATACTTAAGCTTTGGGGGTACTCTAGTTTCTCAGCTCCCTGAAACTATAACCAACTTTTCTTCGATGCTGTGCGAAGTGAACTTGAG
This sequence comes from Phytophthora pseudosyringae, assembly GCA_019155715.1. Lineage (NCBI taxonomy): Eukaryota > Oomycota > Peronosporomycetes > Peronosporales > Peronosporaceae > Phytophthora > Phytophthora pseudosyringae. The sequence goes on along the minus strand of JAGDFM010000171.1, from coordinate 61,722 downwards.
CTACACCAACATGTCGTTCCTCTGGCCGTGGATTGATTCTATTGTCAGTCAATCATCGCATCAGCCGATATTGCTCGCAACCACACCATACTGTCAGGATCTCGAACGAATTATTGCTGGACAGCAGACAAACTTTACAACTTTTCCTCCGGAATCGAGAGAATACGCAGATTTGTCAGTCTTCTCAGACGCATCCGCGAGTAATTGGGCTACTTTGACGAGAGGTGTTTCTTGTGAAGACCAGGCCAAAACTTGGTATCCGATCGACTTCGAAGACAAATACAGCAGTGTATCGTACCCTGTAGAATAGAAATGAGGCTAGTCCGTGTAAATACCTCACTCAACTTGCTTGGCATTGGAAGCTGCACACGTTAAATTACAGAGGACACGAATTGACCCAAAGGCTGTGCGTCTCCTTTCGCGCTCTTGAGATAGCAGGTTCCACCGTTCAGATCTGTCCACGAGAAAGCTCCACAGCCCGCCGTCTTCATGCAGATAGAGCAGCACCCATACGCATTTACACTGGAAGCGTTGCCGACATTGCTGCCCGTGTAGACCACACTCAACTCAAGTGCGCAACTAGGTGCCACCGGGTTCGCCAGAACTTGTCCAGAGTAGATGCCCTCCTCCCATCTCACCTCGTCTTTCCGATTCTTGAACCAGCACGTTCCTCCTTTGTAGGCACTCCACGAGAACGCGCGACAACCGCCGAACGCTTCGCAAAGAGCACAGCACTCGTTCGCGTCGCCAGCGCGGGTACTTCCAACGTCATTGCCCACGTACTCGACGCCCTGTTCAAGCCCGCACGTAGGCTCCTCCTCGTAAGGCTGCGACGAGACTGCAGCCGGGTCCAGCACCATCTTCCCCTTAGCGCTTTTGAGCCAGCAAGTGCCTCCCTCCCCACGGTTGGTAGTAAACGTAAACGCCCGACAGCCTGGAATCTGTTCACAAATACTGCAACAGTCTCCTGCGTCGCCCGCTTGGATGTGCGCGATGTCGCCCCCCTCGTAGTCGATTCCGTGCTCGAGCACACACGTTTCCGCGAACCGGAAGGTGGAGATGGTCCCGGATTGGGCGTTGGTGTTGACTGCAATGGTCCCTCGCCCGGTCTTGAGCCAGCAGGTGCCGCCCTGATAGTCCGTCCACGAGTACGCTCGACAACCCGCCGCCGCGAACTTTTGACAATGGTGGCAACACTCGAAGGCGTCCACCGCCAGGAGGCTCGAGAGGTCGTTGCCCACGTAGTCGAAGCCGAGCTCGACCACGCACTCCTCGAGCGCTGCGAAGGCGCAGCTCCCGGTGGTTGCTACTAGCAACAAGGCGGTGAGCAGCCCCATGGGGGGTACAAGGCGTCGCAAGATTGTCGAGGAGACTTTGGTCATGGAAGGTCACCGTATACTGAACGGCGAATAAATGTATGAAAATGATAGCACTAGGCTCTGCGGACTTGACACCAAATTTGGTCTGCGTGTCGCTCTTGAGCCAGCACGTGCCGCCGTTGGTGTCCGACCACGAATACGCCTTGCAGCCGGAGGTGGCCTCGCACTTGGCGCAGCAGCCGTCGGTAGTCGAAGAGGTCGCGTTGCCGATGTCGTTGGCGACGTAGTCGAAGCCAGGCTCAACGTAGCAGCGGTGTGTGTCCGTGACAGCAGCTTGGGTCGCGAACGAAGCGAGCACAGCAGTCAGTGCGAGGAGTGCTGGGAGTTGCATGGCGGCTATCTGGGGTCGAGGTCTTGGTCCTAGAGAGTAGAATGGAGAGTGAGGTCAGAACCAACCAGGCATAAAGATACAGGACACTCTTCCCCGGCAGCGCGGAAAGGCAAATGCTCCCTACACAAACGAGGTTAATAGCAGCAGCCGTTTCGAGCGTCGACAGCGTATCCGTTAACGTTCTTGGTGCCGGTGTTGCGGTCACTCAAGCAGGATTCTTTTCGCTGTCCGTGGGTTTGCGTTGAAGGGGGACACTTGCGCGGGGCTTCACGACTTATAAAGCCCATGGAAGGCAGGCATTAATTACGCCTGACAAGTATTTCGTCAAATTTTGAGCCTTACGAAAGGTTTCTGGTCAAGCACTTCGAGCCCAAAGCAAGGAGAGCTCATTGCAACTCGCTCTCTCGTGCGGCGGTCATTAATGCATATATGTGCCATGTAGTCAGCGTTTTGGAAATTCCAGCCCGGAGTTCAGGAAGATTGGAGACGTTGGTGCCTGTCGAGCTCTTGAACGAAGATATTTCCGCTTGGTCCGGCCACGAAATCGCATTACAGCCCTTCACCGTCAAGCACTTCAAGCAGAAGCCGTACCAGTCTACTCTCCGCGTACTGCCAATTTCAGGGGCGTCGTCAGTTCTAACGCTCAACTCAGTGCCGCTGGATTTGTTCGGTTCTGGTCAGAGTGTACACATTGCTTGAGAAAGCAGGGGCCACCTTGCCCTTAGATCCACACTCGCGACCACGCACGGCAATCGTCATTTTCCGCGCACACGTCTTGATTGCGAGCAATGCCGTTTCCCATGTAAGGTGACGCCGTATTCAACGTAGCTTCCTAGCTTCCAGGTATGGCGGAGCGTGCATGGGGTGACGCTGGGTCCCTTGGTACTCTTTAACACGCACGCGTCATAGCGCCACTACCATCGACGAGTGTGAAAGCGCGACACGCTGCAGTGTTCGAGCAGACATCGCAGCATTTCTCGGCACTTTGTGCTGTATCTTTGCTAAGGTTATTCCCAAGGAAAGCGATGTCTTTGTTCTTCTGATGACAAAACAAAAAAATACGCTGTCATCGTTGTTCTTGGAAATGCCTGCGTAGGGAACCACAGTCGACACGATGATGGTGCCACGTCCGCTCTTTAGACAGCTAGTGCGTCATCCTGGTCAGTTCACGAGTACCCAATCTTGGTCTCACATCCATCGTCGACAGTCAGTCGAAAAAAATACGTGTGGCTACATAACGCCGTAGTCGAGCTGATTCTCGACGAGGCATTGGTTAAAAGAGATGTTGACTGCTTGCGCTTGAGACACTGTAAAAAAATACAGGTATCACAGCCAGGATTGCAGGGACTCGCATCGTAGTTAAAGGTATTGGGAAGGGTCTTGGGTCTTCGTCTCTGGATTGATTGTGTTGTTTTTTGCGTGTGCCTTTCAGTGGGTTGCAAAGCCGACATATCGGCAACCATAGACGTTCACAGCATGCGAATGTGCTTCATGCGACTACCATGAGCAGAACGACACAGAAAAGGCACGAAGTGGTCCCCTGGTAGGGCTTTATGCTTAGGTTAGGAGTGTGACTACATCGCTGCTAGTCATGCGCACCTTCGGGTCGTGGCAGCACATTCGCTCGATGAGACTCCACTCGGAATCGGAGAAGCCGCTGACGGGACGTGGGGGTAGCAGACCCTTGCGAACTTTACATCGAACTGTAGCATCGGACATTTCGCAGCCCCATGGCAGCTCGCCACTCACGACTTCAATAGCGCACATAGCAAACGCGTACACATTTGATGCAAAGGTAGGAGTCTCGCCGTCGAGGCATTCCGGGGCCACCCACCGGGACACGCCACCTGCGAGGTTGTCGCTGTCGATAGTCGCTTCATCCGGTCGTCTCTTGTTCTTGAGGGAGCTGAATCCAAAGTCGGTAAGTTTGGCGACGCCCTGTGCATCGACGAGAATGTTGCTGCACCTCAGGTCCGCGTGTACAATGTTTTGAGTGTGCAAGTAGTGCAATCCAAGCGCAATATCATGCAGCATGCGCCGGGCAAAAACGCCACGCTCTTCCGCGGGTTTTGATGCCACGAAGCAATCGATAGTTCCTTGCGTTGCGTATTCGCAAACGAAAAACTGATGTTGCCCGACGTGGCAAGCACCAAACAGCTTGAGCACATTGGGGTGCTTGAGCCCTGACCAAGCTGACATTTCATTGAGAAACCGCTTGTACTGGTCTCCCGCTGGCTTATTGGCGTTGGGTTCAGCACCTCGTCGACTGAGTAGCGGAATCACGACCCCAGGCTCTTCAGAAGGGAGCATTTTCTTGACTACTACATCCCGGTTCACCCACTTGCCAAAGTGTACTGACCCGAAAGCTCCACGACTAAAAGCACCCAATTCGTTGAATACCACCTCGTACGGCGGAACAAACCAAGGTGGGAGCTCTAGCATTGACTTGGACTCGGTGTTGCGAAAGTCGGGTGTTGGCCCGAGCGTCATGGTTTGGTATGTCTCTTCCACCTTGACAAGTGCAGTCTCCAACAGCTCTAGATCCTGGGTAGCGTAACTTGTTCTCCGTTTATTGGCTTCGAAAGCCAGCAAAGCACCCAGCAACGCAAGTTCTTGTTCACCGTCTAACTCCCCACTCAAGGTTTGAACATCCATTGCCAATGATAGACGCATCCGCTTCCAAAGCTGCTCACGGTACGGCGATTGCTGAGATCTCCATGAATGAATGGAAGCACCAGAGCGATGAAAACGAAGCCTATCCATCAGAACATCCAGTTCGCCATGTAGCTCCACGCTTAGCTCAATGATCTGACGCGTTGCTGCTAGCCGCAGCAGCAGGCTCTCATTAACGTGCCGTTGAAGAAAGTCTCTAAAGCGGAGGATCAGTGCTGATAGCACTGGAAGGTGGGAAGCAGCTTCACCAGTCTCCACGGCTTCCAACCGAGCCGCGATGTCGTCCATTCTCTCGTAAAGCTGGTAATTCAGAGCTGAGCTTTCGGAAGCTTCGTCACACCACGCTTGAACCTCGCTGAGAGCGCACACAATGGAGGCCAAGGTTGCTCGCGGTTGAGCCTGGCGCAAAGAGTGGTGTCTGGGTTTCTTTCTCCGCTTAGTAGAAGCAAAATCTGTGTTAGCCTTTTCCTCGTCTTCGGCGAATACCTGAAAGCTCGCCAATACTTCGGTGAGGGGTGGCCGTTGTTTTGGGTCCAGGGAGCACATCCGCTCCACCAAAGCCCATTGCCAAGCACCGTCCAGCGCTGCTGGTCTCGGTGGCATCCACTTCTTTGAGCTCTGCGTGCCAACATCTGCGCTATGATAACCATCCTGGTTCTGGTAGCTTCCTGCACTCTCGCCCCACACATTTCCACCCGAAAAGGCCTCGACCACGCACATTCCTAACATGAAAATATCGGCTGTTTCTGTAGGTCCCAATGCAACCCTGTTCGTGAGCTCAGGGGCCTGCCAGTATTTTTTTGTCGTGCCCACACAGGACTCATCTCGCAACGTCCTCATTCTAGATGGAGCATCGTGCTCTCGGTGAATCATATCGACATCGTCGTATCCAGAGTCACTTTCATCATCTTCCAGCAAGGGATCTTCTTCTTCTTGTGCCGTCTTTCTACCGAAGATTGCCGATGATTCTAACGCGGACGTCATCTGTGTGAGGTTGAACCCGGCCAACATGACAGCATCACGATCTCCACTGCGGAATAAAATCAGGTCTGCGCACGAAAGAGCAGTGAGGCCAACGCGCCGTTCGTGGAGGTACTGTAGAGCTAATGCAGCTTCGTGCAATGCCCGCCATAGTGGAAATCCGTGGTCACCCAAGCACCGAGTCAGCGGTGTTCCTTCCGCCACCACGAAAAATCGCCTTCGACCGACATGGCACGCGCCAAACAGATTCATAATATGCGGGTTCTTTAACCGCGACCAAGTACTCGCCAACTTAAAGCATTCACCCGGATTCATTGATCGTGGTGCCTTCCGCACGGTAACTGCAGCGCGCTGCCACTTGAGTTGTTGCTTGGTCCTCTCGTAGGGAGCAACAAACCACTCCGGTAATGACATCATGCGCAATTGCGTTTCAAAGTCCATACTGCTGTTGCAACAACCCGCCACGAAAGTAAATGTGCGTTCCAACAGCTCCAGCTCGTCCGCCGTCAGCACCGTGTCGAACTTTTGCGCGTCATGTTTGAGTAGCGTGAGCAGCTCTAGCTGGTCTGTCGGTTCGCGTATCCGCGAGTTCGAGGCTGCAACAGCCTCATGGTCTTCCAGGTACGATCGGAAGAAAACTAGACGCTCTGCTCGCATTCGACGCCAACGAGCCTGCCAACGAGGCAATGAAGGACCTGAACCGCTGGGGGCGACTACTGCTAGACCGCAACGAGCAGTGATGGCATCCAAGGTTCGGTGGAGGCTCTCGACTTGCTGCACCAATCGACCGGTCTGCGCAAGGCGCCACAGGGGGCGCTTCTCGGCCTCGTAGAGAAAAAAGAAGCTGTGGATGTTGTCCAGCAGGTCGTCGATGGCTCTCTGGGTCTGTGCGTGCAAGGCCTCCTGATAGTCGCTCTTGGGAGCCCTCGGCAGATACCGAGCTAGCATATCGAGTCGGTCCGTAAGATGATGATTGAGGTGGGGCTCTCGTCGCCGCCTCCGATGCAAACGACGACGAGTAGGCTGCATGGCCGGTGGTGTGGCAAGCTTCGTCGGCATTTGGCGATATCCTGTTGTCGACGTGGGGGACTCGAGTATCACGGGCGCGTCCGAGAGTGAGGAAGACATCGAAGGCGAGGCAGGCATCGCCCCCTCGACTTTGTCCAGTCGTGATGCCGTGTGGCGCATGGTGCTGCTCGTGCAGCCCATTGTACGCGAAGAGCCACAAAATCAATCGGTCCCCTTGCCAGGAAGTGCCTTGGACACTCGCAAACCAGAAGCTTGAGTGGAAGCCTACGCGTCTTGCTGGACGTATGAGCCATTCCAGGTTGCCTTCGTTGCCGAACCCTGAACGCTGTTGCCCAGCATTATGCGCAGCGCCGATGAGGCGTATGTGTTCACATGTGCCCAGAGCATAAGGCGCTGCAATCGTCGTGTTGAACCGACATGATCATAAGATTACCATGCCTCCTACCAGAAGGAGCAGAAGGTGTGCTCTATGTCGTGTTACTCATCGAGAACTCGGACCGGCGCAGCGACTATGACCTATCGACGTGTGGCTATCGCTTCAAAATGCCATCGGAGCTTTTTCGTGACAAACAGCGGAAACCGCAGCAAACCAGTCACGCTCCAGCGTGCCGAATGACATACTGGAGGATGTCCTGGTAGAGCGGTTCTTTGCGGCTTTTGGCCTTGCAGATCGTCATGTGATCGGACTCGGGCAGCACGTAGAAGCGGCCGATGCCTGGGTCGGCCGAGTCGGGCTTCACAACCACAGCAGAGAGGCCGAGCGCCACCGGGGCCGCGCGCTCCTCGCCAACACTGAAGCAGTCGATACCTAGTTGCTTGAAGCTATCGTTGAGGTCCTTGAGACGTCCACTGGGGTCCGCTCCAAGGTCTTCGATGGCTGGGTGCATCTGGATCAATTTGCGAATAGACTCCGATCGCACGCCCTTCGCTAGGTCCGAGCCGAAGTGCGGGACCGCGAGGAACACTACGCCCCTAGTACTATCTGCCAGGCCCGATCGATCACGCTGCTCACGCTCGAGCAGGAGCATCTTCTTGGTCAACAAGCCACCCATCGAGTGGGTGATGAAGACAACCGGACGAGCGGGTGCGCCTGGATGCCGACGATCGCGACCGATGTTAGCGGCGTAGAGAGCTGAAAGCATGACACGCCCACGCTCTTGTAAAGTTAGCGAAGGCCACGGGCTGGACCAGCTTACCATACCAGCTTCGTAGCCCAACGTCACTAACCGTGCAGGCACCTTGTTGCGCTGCAAGTCCTTTGCTAGCAACACGTCTGGCCAAACGTCGTTGTTCCCTTTGAGTTTGTTGCTCATATCGGTGCGCCACGTACCAAACGGATGCCCGCGTAGACCATGCACGAACACCACGTCGACCAGTGGAGCAGAACTGTCATTGTCTGTAGAATTATTCAACGAGTCGGTGTCACTTTGAGAGACGATCGGGTGCACACCTTCACAGTACACGTCCTCCACGAGGCGGCCAGCAGCCACTACTTCGTCGTAGGCACGGAGGTTCTGCACGACTCGGAAGTAATTTGAACGCTGCATCGGATCATTGCACTCACGCCAGCGGCGGATATCCCCAAGAAATTGCTTGCCAGAGGCCGTTTGCTCAAGCAGTCTGGCGATGTCGACATGATCACTGGAGACAACAGTTCGAGCAAAATCAGTTGAAAGTGCCGAGCTTCTTGGGTCGATGTCGAGGCAAAACGTAGCGACCAAGTTCGCTAGCACGCGAGCGCATTGTGTATGTTGCGCTGGTGTAGCAGCACGGGTTGCGGACAGCAACGCCACCAGTGGAACGACACCCTGCTGTACTAGCTCAGCGTGATGATGCTCTGCTAATACTGCCAAAGCTGACGTGCCTGCGTCAACGACCGCGGGGTTGAACAGAATCCGTTCGTTGCCAGGAGTCAGCTCCTTCGAGACATGGGCTATCTCCTCCATTTGCTTCACAGCAAGCAGCTCCCCACCGGAAAGTAAACGAATCTGCTGAAGCATGTTCGTGAGCCACGCTTGAAGAATATGCTCTTGCTTATTGCTGATTTCCTCCTCCTGTTCAGACATCAGTCTCGCAGGAGACGGCTGATGCTGCTCAGCCAAGTAGATAAGACTCGCGATAGCATTTTCGCGTACTTTGCGATCCGTGCTAGCGCTCCAAGCCGTCAAGATGTCGACCCACCCGAACTCAATGGTGGACTCGTACTCTTCAGCGCCTATGATGGGCAAGTCTGTGAGGTCATTTATCCCGCGAAAGAAGCGCGACATTGGCAAATGTCGGCGCGATTGCAAAAGTGATGATGTCCACGATGCGTCAAACAAGCAATTGAGCGCCATGGCGCCGCTCTGAAATCCTGTGCAAATGTTGCGAAATGTCCATGACATGTGCCGCTGAATGCCCATAAGGCATCTTGCCGCATCTCCGTCAACCACGTTACCGATATGTAGCTTTTTTTCGTGAACCCGACGGGACAACTCGAAAAGCGCTGCTCTTGTCGTAGGAGACTCGCAAACGTAACGCCGGCTCTGCGGAGATGCCGTGAGTGTGCGCAGGCATCGTGAGCTGGCCAGCTGAAGTTGAAGGTGTTGCTTTTGTCTATGCTTCATGGCCTCCTCTTCCTCCAACTGGTCAATTTGGCCTGACTTTCGTCGAAGCCAATTTCGTTTGTTGGGTTGGGGCTCTTCTTCGGGTTGCTCGGTTCCTGTCCAGTAGCGCACTTGATCCATCCAAAGTTCGTACGTTTCGCGAGTCACGGCGGCCGGGTTCTGCCGAGCGACATGGAGTAACCTGTCCACCACTGCAGCAGCCCGTAGTTGCAAGTCCATGCCATCACAAGTTCGAGGAAATGCCAGCAACAATGTTGCAAACGCAGGCCCTAGAGCTGCTTCCAGCTGCTGCGCATGAAAAGCACTCGCCTCACCTCGATTCACCGCCTGCACTAGTGCGGCGAGCGCCCACAATCCGAATTTTTTCATAGAATCCGGCATTTCTGGGGAGCACATCTTCACCAGCGCAGCACAACTTTCTGCCACACGAGAGTAGTCCGGATCGGCCAGGTCCGAGCGATTCACCACAAAGGCTCGAGAGGCGTCGGCCCCCTCTTCGAGCCTCTGATGAGCCAACTGCTGCACCTTCGTCAGTGCGTCTCCCAGTTGCAAGAGATCCACGTAGCTCACGACATCGTCCTCCTGCTCCATGAGGTGGGCGAGAGCTTGCGCCAACGTCACCAGTGACAGCCAGAGCTCCACTTGTCCATTGGCAGCAGACACCTTGAGCAACTTGATGATGCTCTCCACCAGCTCTGCACCAGCACATCCACCATCGCATTGCACGTCAGTAGCTCACCAACAGCATACAGTTGATGGGGGCGGCGAGACCACGCACGTTGCAGTCTTCTGGGCTCCGTCGGTCTGCTCCACGCCGTGTACTGCACTAGCAAAGGTAAAGCGCCGTGCTCTACGAGGAAGCGCAGGGTGTCTTGGCTCTGTCTGTCGTCCTCCAGACGGAGGATGCAGCTCAGCAGCCGCTCCACCAGCTCGTCCTGCGCCGCCTCGAAGCCGCCACGGCGCAGGGTCTCGGCCCACTGTGTCACTAGCGCCGTCGCGTCTTCGAATGATCCCGCCACTTCACTCTCGTGATAAACCAGCACTCCCATGTGCGCCATGTTGCGCATTCGCCGCGCACTGTCCGGGGACGAGGTCAGCGCCAGCGCCGCGGCTCCTGCCCCCACAGCCACAGACAGAGGGGGCAGCGAGCGTGAGCGCTTACGGGCGGAGAGGCGCGGATCTGCCGCAGCCTTGCCCCGCGACAGGAAGCGCCGAGTCCATTTCGCCTGCGGAGGCATAGCACGGGGATGTGCTGAAATGTCAGAGTGATGGTCGTGGAAATATATAAGAAGCCAATGCATGAACCGAGTGTTGATCTGCAGCATCCGCATTTTGTCCGACGCCACAGCTCATTTCAGCAAAGCACCTACAGAACAAAGCTGCAGCACCCACTCGCAAAACGTTATCGTACATCTACAAACGACGATCCAACATCTGAGTAGAGCCTCGTTTAAGCTGTGGCATTGGCGTTCAAGTCCCTGGACACCTGTGCGCAAGCGTTCAGTCAAGTCGCCCGTATGACAAGTGCTGTATATTTTGCTCAAACAAATAATAAATGCATTCCTGCGATACGCTTAGCGCTCTTGATCGAGCATGCTCACGCGATTTTCATTTATCAAAACAGCTTCTTCGAAACGAGCAATTGGCAAACAGAACATCCCGGCAACCCAGTGTGAGCGACATCTGCCACTTCATGACAGCCGAAGAAGACCCCGCCGGTTTGGAGTGGACGGAGATTTGGCGCACCTACGAAGGCAGAGCTCAACAGGACACTTACCTGAGTGAAGACCTCCAGCGTTTCGCTACCGTTCGAAGCGAGCTTTGCAACTGCACTATCAACCACTTGGAGAACGATGACGTCGATCTTGCCCTGACTCGGCATTCGATGCGGTCCATTCTGACAGTGTGTCGCTCGGAAAGATGCCAGATCGCTGACAGCGACGACGTATGCATGTGTCGTTACAAAGTAAATACCTGCGTCACGCTGTTCCAGGCCAGTTCACGGCTCGACACATCCCGAACTACCACTGCTAACACAGCGCAGAACGTTAGCCCTACCGGAAGAACGACAAGCACACTGCACCACATCAGTTCCCAGCTCGAGACGCCAGGAACTACAACTGCTGCGACCCAGACGCCAGTGACTACCCGTGACGTACCCGTGCCACACCGCATCGGGAGATGTCGCCACCCTGATCGTTGGGCGGCTGCTGCAACGGATCAGTAAAAAAGCGTCGGTGCTAGCGTGTACATCGCGTTCGGAAGGTGAATGCGAATGCGAATCTGGCGTGCGGCGGGTGCCAGGCTGCTGCATTTGCTGCAGTTATACGCTGTTGACATGAGAGGATGTCGTCGCTTAGTGACAAACATGCTTCTGCATTTTGCGTGCTCAGGTGAAGGTAAACCATCGAGGGTCTTCATCACTAAACCGATATACGTTCTTCCGTCCAATTGCTGCTCAATTGTGCTTAATTTGTGGTGGACTGTCAAATTTGCTGCGTGGTTTGTCGTCTTGTCCAGGTGGGTGGTGACCATTAAGGCACAGGGTGGTTATGAACCTCTCAGTAAATATGAGCTGAGCGCGGTCAAACTGGCAAGACTGGCCCAGCTACATCAACAGGGTCTCGGTAGGCTTCACCTCAAGCGCGTCTGTAAACGAATTGGATAGCTGGGGGCGCGTTCAAACCGTGTGCGTGTACTCCAAGAGTTGGTGTCTCTCGAGCTCCATGCTCCGAAGCCATTAATGCGTTCATGTTTCGCAGGTTTGTGTATTGACGTGAGCTCCCTCAGCTATGTGGAGAGCATGCGCTTTGTGAGGCCATTGTCGTTTTCGCTAATAGCAGCTCATCGCACTCGCGGCCAAAACGAGAGTTCGTGGATTGGCTGTAGCTCGTGCGCGACTAGGATAATTATCGCCACCCACCGCAAATACATCAAACTTTTCAGGACCGACCGTAATAAACAATTAATAGTTACTAACCCGGTATTTGTATGGGGCGGGACGCGGCAAGATCTCGGTTAAGCTCCATTCGCACTGTTGCCGGGTGGAGAACAGAAAGACGATAAAACAGGATAACACCACATGAACGCTATTGTTGCGAGGGGGAGCTGTGCATATTGCGCTTCGGTTCCAATAAGGTACGCGTTTCGAGAGGGGGGGATTGCGCGAAGGTTGTTTAACTCTCGATTTTCTACTACACAGTACACTTTAGGTGAAGGGGCCACCGGCTGAGATGCAAGTACAGTAATGAGTTGGGGCTGCCAGTGCTAACGAGCCATCGAATGGCAACTTCAACATCATTAGCTTGCTTTGTACTACCATAGGGTTGCTTTCCGGTCGGTCCTGAAAAGTTTGATGCACTTGTGGCATTATCCTGCGCGAAAATATAATAGCAGACAAGTCGCACCACGAGCCACGTTTGCTCACGTCAGCGGTGATTACTGAGTCAGCAGGGTCGAAAGATCTCCAGGTGAGTGCCTAGGGCTCAGCCTGGGTCGTTGCAATTGTGCATATCAAGGCAATATGTACTAGCCAAGAATCCCAAGCAACGCGGTACATTTGGATTGCGCTTCAAGGTGAAGTTTGACCCTAATCCAATTACTAGTACTAGTTAGTGGCTAATATTATTAACCCTACCAAAGGGTTCTCAAAAAGTTAAATTGGGATACCCTTTCTACGTCCATTGCAGTTGACCGCATTTGGACCGCGGATACCCTACTAAGTCCAAACGACGAAGGCAAAATGCACACCTACCATTCTGTCGTTATCGTTCGCAACTACAACTAACTTGACTACCACTACATGTACCTTACATGCCTGGCCCTCGAGGATCAGTCAGTGACCCTCGCGGACTTCCTTTCCCGCCGCACCGCGCGGCCTTCATTCGGTCTCGCTCTCGTTAAATATGCTCGTCGCCGCACTGAGGGCAACGGCCTAGCTGATGCTCTCCGTATGGCTAGTCGTCGCGGCGGAGACCGGCGGACCACTCGTTGTTCTGCTGTAGTGACGTCCAGAAGACGCGCTCGAGGTGGCTCAGCTGGTACAGCGCCTGGTTCTTGGCTTCCGGATCGCACTTGCCAGCGGCGATGCGGTACCAGTGATACTTGCGCACGTAGCCAACGAACTTCTTACTGATGCGCATCGGGTGGCACACGAGCACCTCCGAGAGAAACTTGCGCAGCGACACATTGCCGTGCAGCGGGAGGTAGCCCGCCTTAAACGCCTCGATCATCGCTTTGGCATAGTTTTCCTCTTCCGCCGACCACCGGCCGCTGCGCACCATGCCGTGCTGCGAGTAGTCTGACCGCTTCAGCACACGCTGGGCGGGTTTCTTCGTTGCAGCAGTACTCCCGCTGGTTGGGCTCTGGCGGATGAGGTTCGAGTTGGCAATGGCCTCCGCCACGTCGAGTACGTCGGCAGACGACGAGGTGGTATCGTTGTTCATGATCGACTTGAGACTGAGTGGGTTGAACGACACATCGCGCGGGGTCACCGGCTCCTCTTCCTGGCCAGGGGAACCACGGGGACTGGTACCCAGGCTGCGGAACTTCTTGCTGACCCGCATGGCCTTGCACTGTAGGGTGTCGGCGACAAATTTACGTACGGACACGTTCGGCGGCAGCAGAAACTCTCCTCTTTGCACGGCCTGAATCAGTGCATTTGCATATTCCTGTTCGTCAGTCGACCAGCGGCCCTGCTTCAGCTCCACGGTGACGTCGGCTCCAGCAGTGTCAGCGACGACCTCGCTGCTAGGACGGATCTTGTTGGGGTTGAACGGGCCCGTTGGGGACACCCCGCCTGTGCTTCCGTTCTCGCTGAGGCAGATGTCCATCGGGAACTTGCCAGTGGTGAGTACGGTCTCCCAGACGGAGGCACCCGAGTACGCGGGCAGTCCGCGCGAGCCCGGCGAGGTCGATCCGGCACTGCTGGGGCTCTGGACTTCATTGGTGGGGACGTATGAGACGGCTTGCTGGTGGTGGTAGAGCTGCTGTTGCTGTTGTTGAGGGATGCACGATGGGTAGATCATGGCCTGGCGTGGCATGTGGCCCAGCAGGCTGTAGGAGGCCTGCACATCGAGGCCCACGTCCGAGCCGGTGCGGGCTCGCTTGGGCATCGCTGATGTCTCTAGCGGATAGCCTCCCATGGCATGCATGATGGAGGGTAGTGGCTGCGGATGCTGGAGCTCGCGCTTGAGCGGGCTGGAGCGGCCGTAGAGCGGCGGCGACGTCTCAGCCATCAGCGGACGTACTTGCTCGGCGGCTTCCAGGAGGGGGGTCAAGCCGAGCTGCCGAAAATCACAATAGGGAGCCATCAGGTGAGACTTCAACTGAAGGGATGCAACTACCATCTTTTGGCGGACGGCACATGGACATGTTTGTCCCGGCCGCCACAACGGCTTACGAGCACCGCAGGCCTACCTTGGCCATCTCGGGCTGCGTGAAGAACGAGGACGGCGAGGACGGGGAGCGCGTGGTGGGCCCGTGTGGCGACGGCACGGCGGCGCCGCAGGGCGCCTCGGTCTTGACGGGAACTGGCGGTGCGGCGTGATATCCGCCGGGCCGCGTGGCGTCGCCACCGCGGCCTGTTTCTTGCTGTTGACGCCCCGCCTCGATTGGGATCCGTAATTTGGGCAGCTCGACCGAAGTCGGGGCGGCGCGCGCGAATGGGCGCGCGGGCGGCAGCTGTGACGTCGGCGAGGAGGACGAGAGCATGGCGCGTGTGGGGCTGGCTGGCGGAGGACAAGGCGGACCGAGCGAGCTCCGCGGCGCTGAATCGAAAATGAAAATGAAAGCGCCGGGACGACGTGACAGACGGGGCGCGGTCTCAACTTCAAGGAGGCGATGCCAAAAGGCGTAGCCACAGTTGTTGCCGTTGGCTGCCAGAAAGCACGTGGTGGAACACTCGTAATTGACACTGCCTAGCAGCTCAACATCCCAAACGTCTCCCACCCACGGTTAATTTGACCAAATATTCTCTGCGTTCAGTTTCATCGGTGAACTGAGGCTTCTCCACTTCAGCCCATTCGGTGTGCTCATTTTTTTTTGCCACTTCTCTACTTCTGTGGCTACTCTCTTTTTTTTAATTTTTAGCGGACCATCGGAATGCAAGTACTATGTATGTCTAATCTGTTTTTAAAATAGAAACGGATTTGACAGGATATGAAATATATGTGGGAAAACTACTATTTAAAGTATTATAACATGAATTATTATGTTAAGCTCTACCATATCATGATAAATCATGCGTCGGATTTGAAATTCACTATGTATTAGCTAAAGCATTCTGCCACAATTGAAATACCATTTGGCTAATCGCGATGGAATGCAAAAGGCAGGCACATAATCATGAAGCTAGACATCGTCTAGCTTGGCAATTCTGATCTCGCTTCAGACCCATTATTCACCCCGGAATGCCTGTTAGCTCGAGTTAGGTCGAAAAGCCGATGAGCTTATTATGTTTTGCAGTCTGTTTTCTGTTTATAAAAGCAAAAGCGTTAGGGGTAAATCATTTTAGATTCACTATGGAGGTGCCATGAGGAGATGGATGTGGTGGTACCCGCAGGAGATGTTTTATTCGGGTCAGGTTATTAGAGATACCCTTTAAATATTTAGTACAAATGTTAGTTCTTACGCCGCCCTCGCCTCCGGTGTCATTCTTTGATCTGTGTTTACCGTTCACTACACCAAGATCGGTTGCTGCTTTGGTAGTGCCACTGATTTCTACACAACAACATTCGTTTTTTTTGCAGACATCTCATTATTGCGTATACCAGAACTTTTAACTTGAGCGTACCTTTTCGACAATGTCTGTAAAGGTTTGCGTCTGCGATGACCGATTCCGTAGTAAAATAATAAAATTTATAGCGTATACGTGTTGGTTCAAACCAGCCAACTTCAATCTGAAGTATGGTAAAGTTCAACAACGCCCCTTTTCGCAGCACGCGAAACTGAAGAACAAAAAACGGAGAAAAAACGGCGCTCTCAACGGCGGATGCAGGCTCCGAAGCGCCTTCCGAGTCGGGCTGGCCGGCGGCGAGCGCCAGGTGTGTGCGTGTGAGGTTCTGCTTGTTTGCTTGTCTTACTGCGTTCTCGCGCTCGCTAGCCACCGACCGGGCTCGGACGCAGCCGTCGGATGGCGTTCACGGTGGTGAACTTCACTGGGTCCGCACGGATTTGTTAAACGCACTGTGACAATCAGCAAACTTCAGAAAATGCCTCCACGTCAAGCTGCGGTGCGGCCAAGCTGCAGAGCTGTAGCTGGAGAAAGGTGCCAGCCAAGCAAGGCTGCGTTGAGCCTGCCGGTCGGGGACGAGCTGCTCGCCCAGCTCGGGCAGTGGCGTGGCATGCGGCATTCTCCCGCCGCCGACATCAGGCAGCAAGTTCAACGATGGGGGGAACCACACTTCAGGCCGGTCATGGCGCAGCGTGAAGGCCATGCAGACGGCGGCGTCAGCTTGCTACACCTGCAGCGGGCTGTTCACAGCGAGGTGATCGCCGACGGCGATTCGCCGTCATGGTGGACTTGCTCCAGGCCGATCGGCGATCAGCACCTTTATCCGCAGATGTTTTCAGTGCTGACTCCACTGTTTACACGCAGCAGGGCCGGCACCGTATCATCAGTTGCTGGCGACACGCCACAACAACGCTCTACAGTATCCACACCTGCGACTGACTGCTCCATGCTTCTTTTGGTGCAGCACTACCAGCAGCACTCAGGCTCAACTTGAGCCGATGCAACAGAGCCACTCAAGGCTCTCAAGGCTCTGTTGCATCGGTTGCACCCATGGCAACCCTCCAGCATCCCGCTCGTCAGTTTCTTTTTGCGGTGCACCGATTCTGAAGTGCGTACCTATCTGGTCCTTCGTTGCGCTGAATGCTATCCATGCACCCAGACGTTCCCGTTCGCTTCGCTGAAGAACGCCAGCAGCTCCGAGTCCCAAAGCGAGTAGCTCCCGCCCGGGCGTCCGACACCATTCCCCCACTCGCGTACCGCGTGATCGTGCGAGGTTCGAGCGCTTTAGACGCCGCTTCCCTGACTCATATTGTAAGCAGCCGCTGACACGCGAGGCTTTGGGCAGATCTCGGCGCTGTCGGAGCACTACGTGTAGCAGGTTTCCAGACCTCCAAGTTGGAGCCCAACGCGTTTTTCGGCGACTGCCGATACTACGGCCACGAGGGGCAACGGGTCTTCGAGACGGGATTTGCCCTCTCGAAAAACCGCGCCAAGCCCTCTACGGTGTACAGAGCGACAAAGGGCCTGCTGCTCTACAGGCTCCACCGGGCGTACAGTGTACCAGGCTGCTGTTCAGTCTAGTATCTGCTACTTCTGGGCAGGGACGTTTTTGTGAAGACTAACGAGAAGAGAGAGGGCAATATTCAAAACGTTTAGCAGATTGTGGCTTTCCTTGATGTGAGCGCACCGTCAAATACAATCTCTAGTAGAGAATAATGATTGCTTTTGTCTTGTTCCTCGGTCGGTTAATCTTGTGTGAGGCTACGGCGACAAAGTGGGCATGTGGGGCTCGTGCTAAACCAGTCGATCACGCAGTCTTCGTGGAAGTGGTGTCCGCACGGCAACGCAACGACTGGACTCGATTCGTCTGTTGCTGGATCCTCATTGAGGCAAATGGAGCACAGCTGCTCATGGGTTCCTTCGGCTACCGAACTCGTGCAGTCGTTGAAGTCTTTCAGCGCCAAGACTGCGGACTGCCGCTGGATCTCCGCGTCTTTCTGAGGCTTCGGCACCTCGAGAAACGTCTCGAGCTCGGAGAAAATCGTACACAGCTGGGCCCAAGACGAGGCAAAGCCGCCGACCTGCAGTTGGCTGTTGGTCTTGTACACTGCCAGGTCCGTGTACACCCCAAGCAGCTTCCGCACAAAGTTTGGCAACCCCAGAACTCGCTCCTTGGTAACCGCGGGCTTGCCAGTTCGGAAGTGTTTCTTTGGGAATGTCGGCGAAATAGCGCGACGCATTGCGTTCGAGACGACAGCTAATGTCTTGCGTTTTTCGACGGTTGCCTTCCGGGCAAACTCCCTGCGGACGGTGTACTCCCATTCTTCAATGTGCTTGAAAAGTAGTCGTCGGAAGGCCTCCAGCTCCGAGTAGCGCTTCTTCAACACCCACTGGTCGTCCGTACCCTGGCGAGTACATGCATCTGAAGCTCGATGGATGTGCATGCAGTAGACGGTGAAGCAAGTGCTGCTGTTGCCTCCGGGGGCCAACACGTGGCTGGTCGTAGTGCGGATCTCCAGCTCACTGCCGACCAGACCTTCTCTCCGACGCGTCTGGAACTTGATCAATCGACGAAAATGCGGCTCGTCCATCAGACCGCTAGAAACCAGTAGCTTGTTCTCGAAGACAGACGTCGTCATGGAGAGGGTCGTACGTTTTCGTTTGCGTAACGAGCGGGACTGCTCGAGTAGCGGTGCGTTGCGAGTGGAGCTGCTCGCAGAATGGTGAGGTGGAGAAGGCGGGGTTCCGTGATCAAAGCAGTGTTGACGGCAAGTCGGCCAGATCATCTGGCCCAGATGGGAACGCAAATCTTCGGTGATGGTCTGCCTGGATATTTTGGCGAGCATGAAGTGACACGAAGGTGACTTGAAGACTCCAGCCAAGGACGACTTTGAGCAATGGTCGCCACGTTGGTCTATCTTGGTCCGCACGACTACTCTGATCTCAACGAACTCAAAACCTGATGGATCGGTCGTGCCGCGCCGGAACGTCTCCGTTCCTACTTGTATTTGTCTGACTTCAAAAGGCTGATTGTACTCTTCTATTACTACTACATCGAGGCCCGGTGTGAGCTTGCTTGGGCATCACCGATGTACATGTATCTAGCGGATAGCCAGGTGTTAATAGTAACAAGGAAAATAGAGTAGTAGTACTTCACGGAGATATACTCATAGTAGTACTTTAGTAATGGGTAGTAGTACTAGTCAAATGAGCACTATCATTATTAGTAGTAGTACGTATAGAACGGAAACCGGTTTCAACCGGAATCTATCACTGCCTACCCGCGCTTACACACGGGGAGGGCGTAGTCCGTTTAGAACGATGGAATGATCAACTTAAAAGTGTATAGTTTAGTTGCCAAACCCGTAGAGTTTCCGACCTTGGCGCTTCAGGGCGGGTGGTTTGAGTTGGGATCCCGCAGGATTCGGAGCTCTGGACAAATCACAGCCGCGCATTCAGCCTGCAGGCGGGCAAAAATGAGATTGGGACATCCGGCAAAAATACGGGTATTGTGGACCTCCTGCAGGTTGCACATCACCCCGCAGGAGCGCTGACGGGAGGGCTGATTGCAGGATCTCCCCTCTGACTATGAGACATGATTTTGTTGGGAAAACGACCCGCATACAAATCAAAGTCAATAAGAAAGTAGGAACTCTTCATAATCGATTCCTTTCGAGCCATAATAAAAGCAAGAGAAGAAGGATTCTGCTGTACTTGCAAGTAGATGAAGATATAATGCAACTACTTCATTTCTGCCCATTGCAAGTCAATGTGAACTATTCCAGTGAGGATACAGTTAAAGAAAATCAAAATTCAGTGACAGAACGTTCCTTCTGTCTATTGTGCCTACCTTTTCAACATGATCGGGTTACAGAGGATTGTCGATATATGTCGCCAACCCTGAGGTGATAGCTCTGAAGTTGCTCCTCGGTGTACCACTCCGTCCGAACGCAACGTTTATGGTCGGCCGGCCAAGTCCTGCAAGACTGCAGGATCTCAACTAAATGCACCGGCCCTCAGTGTACACAACTGCTTCCTGCACAATATGCTGCACGAAAACTTTGAGCACTGCACGAGTCTCGTTGTATACTAGGGTAGACTCGCCGAGCCAGCTTACAAATAGAAGCTGTTGAGATGCCGTCGATATTGTTGAACAGGATGCGTCGATGGCGCTTTATCACTCCCGTGTCATCGCTGTTGGCGCCCTGCCTCCGTCTCGCCATCAACTACTGCATCGCATAAGTCATGACGTCAAAATCCATGTGATCAAACAGGATGGCATGCCAAGGAACGTACTCAGTTACCAGAAGAAGCAAGAATGACACCAAGTCTTTCATCGACTTGAGCAAAGCATTGCTGCTCTACCAAATCCTGTTGAGATTGATGTCCCTCAATCTGAGTTCTTGGTCCTCCCATCTCCTTTTCATGTCCTAGATCGTGCTATTGTAGCCCATTCACCCGCGACGCCGACGCTTACATGGCGCACACTTCCCTAAGGATTCATTGTGGCCATGCAGCTTCTGCTGCATCTTTTTTTAGTTGGCTGTATTAGATATCTATGGCCAGAGAGCGCAAACCATTCATCTACAACACGACGCACGCTTACTGCAGCTGCTGTTTTGGACGGGGAGTTCTCGCTGATGGCTGCCTTGCAACTGGCAAACGATTTCGCGCTTCATCTGGCTGAGTTGTAACGCTAGCAAGTGAAGTTCTGGCGCACATGTACAGACGAGCTCCTGTACGAGTCGCGTTTGGGTCTCTGCCGTGGTGCACTCTACGGAATCTCGGTGTGCACCAGGATCGTGTGTTGCGATACCCATCAAACCAATTGCGTTACGGTCCAGCGACGATCGTCTCGCAGAACTATCCGCGCTGCTTCGAGAGTCGATTCCAGCAGGAGCGGGAACGAAGCCTCCTTTTGCGTTCTCCACAGCCACAAACGTCGACTGACTTGTCGAAAGATCATCGCTGTGCTCCGATGTGGTCGAACTTGATTCCCTTTTGCCGTAGCACCGACGGTACCCACGCTCATCTAAACGACACATTGTCTTACGCACCAAGGTGTGCAGTGCATTCAGTTGAGGCCCTTCTGGGCGCCGAAGTTCTTGGCAAAGTCTCGCAAACTTTCTCTTCAAGATGTGGAGTATTGGTCCAGACGACGAAGACCACGACGCCGCCGACGACGCGGTGCCGACGTACCGGCACCAGCTACCAACACTCAAGGACCACATTATCACTACTACATCGTAAACAGCGTGCCGCATCGACAAGCGGCCTACATAATCTCACCAATGGTTGGTGCAGCGACGCTAGAGGGCGCTGCTACAGGGCACATCCCCTTGTAAGGCAAGTACGGCCAGGGAGGAGCTGTCTAACTGCTAATCAACTCACTTCGCAACTTTCCTTCCAGCGCGCGACGTCATACAAGCTCTCCGCGCCTCGCTGTAGTCTGGGCGCTAGTTGGGCGTTGAAAAGGCTCGCTACTTCTTGCCAATCTTCAGTGTCGATGGGCAGGATTCGACAAACATCGTTCACCAAGCGCGTCTTCTCGCTACTGCTGTAATTGCGCGATCCGGGCTTCTTTGGCATCTATAACATAACGGTGTTAGGACTCCTTAGCTCTCATGGTGTATCTGTAGCGTAGCAAGCAGCGTACCGATGCGGCTGTCGTTGTGGGTCCTTGGAGCAGATTCTGAAATGACCAAGATGACTTGCAGCGCACGGTCGAGGAGGGATGCGCATGGCTACGTCAGCTGCAACCTGCATTGCCCAATAAGAATCCGTATTTTGTATGCTTGACATAAGAAAACAAGTTCATAACAAGTCAGTTCTTGTGGATTACCTCTGGAACTGCGCTAGACGAGCGCAACATCAACGTACTTCTGAATCAAGTACACGTCAAATTAGTCAGGCGGATGGTTGCCTGGGCTTGCATATCTCGCAACAGCCCAAGGTTCGAGCAACGAGAAATCCAAACAACGGCGCCGTCGGCTGAAAGGCTGGCGCCGTCCAGTTCTACACCCCAGGCCGTTGCAGTGAGGAGTAGGGCATCGACGTCCACAGTATTATCGGTGTACGGGTCGCGGAATATCTGCAATTGTCTTTGCGTTAGCTAGCCCTCCAACATATGCAACCAAACACTAGCGTACCTCTAGCAGCTTCTCCAATGGTTCCGGTACGTCGGCGTCAATGAAGTGAAGTCAGATGAAACTCTCCAACTGCTTGTGTTGGTGGCTGGACAGCCACAGCAATTTCTGGCGGATGACGACTGGGTCCGACCTCGACTCGGACCTGATGTGGGCGTGGGGATCTGGGCATAGGAAGGGTTAGTATATGAGTGTAGAGCAGCTTGAAGCGCGTCTCTCGTACCATCGACGGTCGTTATTGCTTGGGTGGCATCGTGGGTGGAGCGAGTGGCAATTCGCTCTCTCATCCTCTGGTACGGCGTTTGTCGATTCGAAGCTTGGTCCGAGTTCACCACGACCAGGCCGTCCTGCTGGTCTCGACCGGCTTTTGCTTGGAGCGGGGTTAATGCGAAGGTGGCTGGCGCGGTTTGCCTGCCATGGCGCAACTTAAATTGTGCTTGTGGAGGCGTAATTCGAAGCACGCCCGCCCGGGATGAGAACAGCCGAAGGATGGTAGTCCATATGCATGGCATCTTGAAGTCACTGAATATTTTATTGTTGAAGACCAGCCAGGCACGCCGCCAGCTTCTGATTATGTCAGATTAATCTAAACCTTCGAAGCGACGGTGCTATCTTTCGATTTGGTCTCTCGAATCAGGATTGAGACCAGAGACGAGGTTTGAGTGCGCTCTGCCGGCTCCAAATGCCCCACTGTCGATGTCCTGGAATCAAACTCTCTAGCCTATACTTCCTGTATATGAGGTATTGTGGCTTTCAACGATTTTGCCCTCCGATTTGACGCCCTATCTCGTGGTCCGATTTATTTAAAACGGATAGCAGCTAGGGTAGAAGGGTCCGATTTAACTAAATCCGACCATAAATAAGAGTTCAAGGCCACATCGGACGGCATTCGGAGGTGACCGTAATTATCCTCTCTAAAGCCAAGCTGGGTGTAGTAGCCATTGGAACCTACACATTAACTTGGTGCCTGCATATTGTGGTGCAATTACTAAGTAATCCTCTTTCGTGTTGACTACGTAGTAGCTAGGACATTGCCATGATACTCCACTGGGGTCCTCAGGGGTATATTTCATGCGGTCCCTTTTGCCGGCGAAAAGCGGCATTACGGATGTCTGTTGCATAGCTCGGAGCGCCATCAACAAATCTGGCCAGATATAGCTAACTTACCTCAGCTCTACTCCTTAAATCTGACCAGTTTTGCAAATCGGGTCCAATATATCGGATATCGGACCATCGGTTTTGCCAAAAAGGATGAAAACCACAATAGCTGCATATTTAGAATGCTGAGAGCAGCTGTATAATGGTCCAGGTTGTGATTCATTAGGATCGATCAAAGCCAGCCTAAAGACGAACTTTCAGCGCCCGATGACCTCCGTCGAGCCATCTAATTTTATCGAAAAGCGCCAGAGCCACGAGTTAGGCATGCTGGCGACTTGTGCCCCAGTACTCCACATACGTGACAGGTGGGTGCAAATACAGGAGTACTGGTTGGCGCTGCGGTAGCCGGACTTGGTGCACTCGCAGACCTGATACCAGGGCTGTTTCCGGGAGCTCTGCCGCGACCAGTCTGGTTGCGACCATTAATGCGCGTCGCCGGGTTAGGGCTGGTGCCTTGAGTTTGCTTTGGGTGCGTTTGCTTACGGGAGTCCTCGTAGCGCTGGGCATACTCGATCGTTTCCTGGAGGGTCTCGAGAATGCTATGAGTGATATAGGCACTCGTGTCGGGCCGCAGATTTTGCTGGTAAAACCAGCGCTTCGTTACCTCGTCCATTTTGACGCTCGATTGCGACATGAACTGCATGAACTGCATGAACTTGGTGGTGTACTCTTGCTGGGTTCCGGTAGGCTGGAGCTCGTACATCTTGGTGAGCAACTTGAACTCGAAGTCACAATCTCTGAACCTAGCCCTGATCTGCTGTTTGAAGAGAGACCATGTGCGAGGTGACTCACCGAGTGCAGTCTTGAACTCGCGATACCAGGACATGACATCGGTGCCCAAAAACGGAACAACCATGTCTACAAATTGTGAATCATCAGAATCTCTGAGGTCTACATAAACTGCAAAATGTTCCTCAATGAGGACCTCATTCTGGCGGCCATAGAATTTAGGGGGTGAGCCTTCCGAAGCTGCTGTTCGTACATAGCACGCTGAAACTGACCTTGCAGCGTCATAAACGCTTGCATCTGCTCGTTGCTGGCCTAAATAGACAGTTTATGTATAGCTACCATCCGAACGAGCTCAGCCAAGATCTGATGTGCGGAGGTAGGAGCTTGCAGCGGGACATGAGGAGGCGAGGTAGTTAGCCCTTCCTGTTCTGGTGCCACCTGAGCTCTGTGGCCACTGCCTGCATGCAAAGGTGGCGCGGGGTTCTGGGAAGCCATTTCAGCGTTAGCATCGATCGTGCGCGGTGCTTGATGAGGAAGAAGGTTGGGAGACTCGTCTTCTGTGTAGCGAGTCGTCATCTTGCTCTTCATGCACGGGTACGTATGGATTCGTACTTAGTCGACGAAGTACGGTATTCCGTTGAAGTCTCTTAAACAGAGGTTTGCTCTAATTTCGAAATTGGCTTGCACTCTGTGTAGATGGCTTGAGTCTTGAACTAGTTGATAGCTGGAAAATTGAAGACTGAGCATTATGAAAGCGCAGGGCGCTGGTTAGCACTAGCTACGGCTAAAGTAAGCTATGTAAGTTTCTTATGAAAGTCGTTGCGGCTCGTGCGATGCCGCTGCGGAAGTCTTGTCTGGGATCGTGCAGAGTTTTTTGTCTTCGATTGTACAGCCACGAGCTATCTTCGTGACACCTCATCCAGGTCGACTGGCTCTACCGAATGTTTCCGCTGCTTGAACGCCATGCTGGCGTTGTATCCACACGCGAAGCCACCTCCGCCAAAAGAAAGCTCATCACGCTGCGCTTTGCTCTAGACGACGGAATCTCGAAACCAGCTCCATTTTGCATGGCATGCCCGACCACGCCGTGGCCAGCGCCATACTCGACAACATGTCCAGCAACGCCGTTGCCAACATCGCCATGCTCGACAACACGCCCAACAATACCGTCACCATCTCCATTGCCCTGATCCACAACACGCCCGACAACGTTCCATCGCCAGCGTAATGCTCCACAACCTGTCCAACAATCCCGTCGCCACCGCAATAACCATCGTCATGTTCCCCCAACTCGTCCAACAACGCCGTCACTACCTCCATCGCCAGCGTAATGCTCCACTACACGCCCGACAACTCCATTACCAGGTCCAACGTCACAATCTCCGTCGTCATATCCTCTACCGTACGCGTCGACATTCATGCTGCACCGACCTCTCGCGTCGCGCAGCAAAAGTCGGATTGAACGGCCATAGCCGACGCGCCCAGCAAAGGTATTCATCATAAGTGTCTTAGTGGAAGCCTACCTAGGACACCTCCGACCCAACTTCAACATGGAGGCAAGGGCGGAGGCTGGCGGGGGCTGGCGCAGGTGGCTGCCGTGCTGCTGCGTGGCTCCTGCTACGTACGTGGCGCACTGCACCTTCGCGACACCGCTTGCACTGCTGGGACGGCGTTGGAGTTTTCGGCGCGCGCGTAGGTTATCAGCAAGCGGACATCCATGCGGCGGCGGTCGAGCGGCCATCAGCACTGCGCTTCGCGGTGTTGCCAATACCAAGCGGTATCGGTATCACTTCTACCGGTTGGTGCGCGCGCCGCCAGTGCGTGTATCCGTGTGTGGTCTACACCGGGCAAAGCGGTATCGGTACCGGTCGTCGGTGCGCGGGCCGCACCGCTAGTGCGTAATCTTTTCAAAGATCGGTTGTATGCCATACTTTGTTCCATATAAATTCTGAGAATTTCTGAGGGAAAAAAATACCGTTTTGAAGTAACGATGACGGTCAGAAAGAGAGCCTCTAACGACAGTTCTAAACGAACTGCGAACAACCGGTTTAAACCGAATTAAAAGCGAATTAACCGGTTCAAACAAGTTATGCGTTGAGCACACTTCTGGTCCAGGTTTTATCCCCCAGGTATTATGCAGGTGTGGAATCAGGTATTGTCCAGGTTGGGGTTTATCTGCGTATTTTACCGTCATTATATCTTTTGTTCCACAGCCACCAATTGGGGGGAGAACCGTGCCACGTGGTAATTCGCACGCGCCGACGAGACCGACCGCTGCAGACACCCCGGTGATGGCGCGCACCCCGCTGACAGCTCAGATCAAGGCGAGGATGGCAGAGGAGGCTCGCGCAGAGGAGGAAGCGCGCCACCGAGTATCCATCCAGTTGGGGCGTGTACGTACACGGGCGGCGAAGGCGACAGCGCTGACCACCGCCCAAAACTCTTCGCCGCAGCAGTTCGGATCCCATGCCCCCGACGCGAGAGCAAACGCCAAAGACAATGACAAAGAAAATGGCGAGGAAACCGACGGCAGTGACGAAGAAGATGACGAGGAGAATAGATTAGAGGGAGAAGAGGATGTCGATGACGAGGCTGAAGAAGACGAACGTGCGGAAGGAGGCGATGGCGGGGCTGAACAAGAAGAGACTGATGATAAAGAGAAGGCACCGGTCGCGCCCAAGGCAACAGAGAGAGAGATGCGCACGCGAGCCAGCGCCGCCAAGGCAAAAATAGGTATGTTTCATATGTGCAGAAGGTGGAGTTGTTTCATGTCCCTCCATTCAAGGCGCAACATGACTCTTGGCCTTCTCTCGAAGTGGCGTTGCGGGAATATATGGAAGTCACACGCCAGAAGATCGTCACGAAGGAGGAATAAATAGAGATCGCCGCAATGCCGATCTTCGTCGCCACAATTCGCTTTCAGGGCCGTCCTGACACTGAATTTCCACTTGTTCCCGTGGATATGGGACCATTCCAGAGGAAGTATATCTGTACGCACGGCTGGTCATAGCGTGAAAGGTCTACGGAAATCGGACATCCCACAACTTATTCCGGACTGAGTGTCCATTTCAAATGCTGGCTCAGCTCGTCAAGCGAAGTGATGGCACGTGGGTAATCGTGATGAAGCGCGAAGTCTACAGCCACAATCATCGGCTGTCCGAAGCCATACGCAGGTCTTATCCAGGTATTCGCCAGGTTCCGACCGAGTCCCCTCTGACGCCCGGAATGGAGCTGCTCGTAGACTCTCAAGCCGCCACTGCAAGTGTGTACAAGTTCATCCGCGAGAACTCGAACCACCGTGTCACGATGGATGACGTTGGAAACATGATCAGGAGGATGCGCACGCAAGGCAAATTAGTCCATCGTTTATCAAGTCGTTGTTCGTACTGACGTTGTCTGTTTTGCTGGTTTAAGTGTCGAACTGTCTGATGACGATGCGGTTGCGGAGATGATCGTGGACTTCAATGTGGAGTCCTCCGCGAACGTGTCGTCGGTACATGAAAGCCGAAGAGGTGACACGGGTGTTATTTCGTTCACTAGCGGACACATGCGCTCGATGGTGGACAATTTTCCGGAGGTATTGCAGATGGACTGCACTCATCAAACGAACCAGTGCGTTAGGCAGTGATTCGAGGTGCCCATGTTTTCACAGGTATTGACCACGTATCCGTTTCTTGTGTGAATAGATATAATTATCAGCTTTTCTCGATCGTAGCGATGGATCAGTATGATCAAGGTCAACCAGTGCAATACTAGCTTATTGAGACGAATGGCGATTGGCACATGTCCATGTGTTTAGATCACTTCAAGCGAGCGAATGAGCACTGGTTATTTGTCCGCATAGTCATTGTTGACAAGGATATGCGCGAGGTTGAAGTGGTACGAAAGAAGTTCCCGGAGGCCCGAATACTGTTATGTCACTTTCATGTGTTCAAGTGGTTGGACGAAACCATCAGAAAGTCGAAGACTTCTGGCGTATACGAAGCTGACGTCATTACTCAGATGAAGCACACGATTACCAACATGACGTACGCTCGGATCGAAGAAGGCTACACCCGCCATCGTGATGAGTTCAATAGTTTTGCATGCCGAGATGGTCGTACGGAGCTGTGGGAGTATTTCGACAAGAACGGGAATGCGTATGCTGATATGTGGGTCATGGCGTACCGTGTCGATTTGCCTCACTCTGAGAATCACACGAACAACCGTGTTGAGAGTCTGTTTGGCAAACTCAAGCGCCAGTTGAAAGGGCATCTGACCATGCGTGCCAGTTTAAAAGTCCTTCTGGAATATCAGCGGCGCAAGAAGAAGCGTATCGGTCCAAGGTCGAGATGCCGGGCACACTGCGAAATGTGGCTTACCCCTTCAGCTGCGGCTCTCTCTCCGCCAACAGCTCCGTTACTGTCGTCACCACCGTCTACGCCAGAAACTACAGCCTTGCCACTGATTGAAAGAACCCCAGCAAGGGGGCCAACTCAAGGAGTTTCTTCATCGACACCATCGTCACCAAGCCAGGCTTCTGCGATATCGACCTCACCTATACAGACCACCTCATCGTCGCGGTCCACGCCATGACCGAGATGACTTCCGGTCGAGGTCATAGACGTCACTGGTAACGATGGTGGCGACCACGTTCAGACTTTGGATAGTTGTCCAATTTACATGGACATATCGGTGGCCCCCGTGCGATCTCTCGCATGCGCCCATTCCGTCTGCAGCGAATGTATGTCCGTACACGTTGCGCACGCAATAATTCGTGAGCTATTGCCAACCTGCCCGCTGTGCCGAGCAGTCATTAGAATGTAGACGATTTCGGCAGAATTTCGGGTGCCCTTACATTTGATTAAATAATCACTCGTTATTTTTAAATCCAATTCAGTTTGCAACAAGAAGTCGTGCGATATAATAATCACTGGTACTGAGTTCTACCAATACGGCTCGTTGCAGTAGTATTAGATTTATTACATAATTGCAAGTCGTACGATTTTTCGTTATATCATAATTACGCACTACTCTACTGATATCCTGTGCTATGTATATACTGAGTGTGGGCAACTGAAGGTTCGTCTGCCGAACCAGGCTTCGAAGCTTTACGTTTAGTATTATTCGTTTGAATACATAATAGAAAGTCGTACGACTTTACTGGTTTATCATTATTATACTTGACTACTCTGTTCTCCTGTGCTACATATTCTAGTGAGTAAAAGCCACTGAAAGCTCGTCTGCCGAGCCAGGCTTCGAAGCTTTACGTTTGAGTTTTGGTTTGGGAGCAGGCTTTCTTCCGCGTTTGTCAATCTCTTCGATTCCCAGCGTCACCGCCGGGAGCTGTCGCGTTGGAGTTTACTCCCACTCACACCAGGGACAAACTGAAAGAAGTACGTGGCGCAAAATGCAGTCATAATGTGAGTATCTCCGTCCAACAGTTCACTGATGTGCATTCCGTGGTGAATGGCAGCCTTAACTGCATGCACACAAGGAAACTGCTCGTCTTGTCATCTCTGGTACGTACACTCCTTCTCCAGCAAGTTAACTGTTCGCCAGAGATGCAGGTTATCTGGTCTGCTGCTTAGGTATGTAAAACACACCGTGTATTGGCCGCTCAAGCAGGGAATAATGTGGAGGCTCTTTGTAATCGCCAGCATCTCCTTCAGCTGCTTTTGATAGACTAGAACTAAATGGTGGAATCCCTTAGTTGGTTCGCCGTCTTGGCCGTCGTTAACAGCATATGTTGCTGGGTCTGCGGTACTGGCTCGTTTTCCTCAACAGGCATCACGTCTCCGTTCTGCAAACAGCACTACAACGTTGACCATGTATTGTTGAAACGCGTGCAGAGGGTAGGACGAAAGACACGTGTTGCCGAGCCAATTGTTGGCTGCTTCGGAGAGATTAGAAGTCACTTCATTGTACGTTGGCTGGTCGTACGTTTCACTGAATGCGTATGTGACCCAGTGAGCTTTTTTTGTCAATGCCGTTCAGATATACATGTGCGAGGGGTCGAGCGTCAGCTAGTTTAGATCCATAAAACTTGTAGACATTCTTGTATTCGCTCCGCGCGATTTGAAAAATGAGAGCTTGCTCACTCGGTGTGAGATATGAACTTGTCTTTTCCACGTTGGTGATGATATGCCTTACGCAGAAACAGTGTCTACATCTATGACAGGGTGTCACACGAGCACATTGCACAGAGGAAGTGTGTGCTAGGGAGTTATGCAAACTCCTGGTGAACGCTAGTTCACTGAGTCCCTGGCCTGAAGTGGACTGGTACCAAAGAGAAGGTAGTTGTAAGACTGAATATGTTTATAGGGCTGTAGTTTGGCCTGCAATACAAACTACTAGATACCAATAATGAAACCTATATAAATGCCCCAGAGCCCACGATTGAGTGGCTCTCAGGACCTCATGGTAAATGTAGCCATGTAGAACGCGATACGATCACTTCGAAAGGGTAGCCTTATTACCCGAATGTAACCCCGTTACAGCTCGCGTGGTCCCGATTCGCAGAGTCTACTTAGGTTGAACACGCGGTGGTCGAGCGGCAGCTTGGTGCGCAGAATGGCATCATCCTTCATCTCAGCGGTGTCAAGGGGTGGCCTGCCTGAGAGAAGGAGAAGAGGACTTGAGTAGAACGGGGTCAATCGAGTTGTGATTGAGAGTTTAAAGTGTCGGCCCAAGGTAGAGGGCGATAGTCACCGCACAAGTAGATGGGTACATTTGATGTAAAGCACACATGACTGACTATTGTCATATCAGTCATTTAGAGAGGTTCAAGTGGACTACACAACCGAGAGCTTACGTGTGACGCCACTACGTCACACCAAACCCTGATTGAGAGTGCCAAACGGCTCTATATTTGTACAACAACTTCGAGAGCGGCGGCAGCTTCCACAAACGCGGACATGTCGCTCGTAAACCGGACAAGGTGGGATGTACATGTAGCATGATGGGCGACCCTAAGACCTTTTGTGACTGGTACGCCTCTATCACATTTATCAACAGCATCAAAGATTACAGATCCTAATTGAAGCACCATTGGAGACTTTGATGGTCTTCTGTTAATCCGATTTTTTGGCAACCGGTTTCATCCGGATTCAATTCGGCCCATCCACATCCTTCCTCAGTACCGTGCAATATCAAATAATGTCCGTCTAAATTCGGAGGTGGCAACATCGTCCGCGGATCGTCGCTACGTGCACGATCTCGGTGAAAATCGCCAATCGCTGCCGCCGATACCCTCTCCGTGACGAGCGAAAATGGGGCGCCCGCTCAGGGACAGCAGCTTGGTCTCCATCGCGAAATTGGATTTTAATAGAGCTCAAGGCGGCGCCTTGTATGGTCTTGACGACCAGCCAGACTTAAAAACGGCACCGCCAACGCTAGCGAATCGCGCCGGGACAACTTCAAGCAGAACCAATTAACTAATCTGCAAAGCGATTACCGCAACGCGTCCGAAGAAAATGCAGCGAGACAGTTTGGTGTCACCCTCTACGAGAAACATTAGAGCAATGTACACGATAGCATTGTGCATGTTGGTGCCGGCTCGCGTAGTTTCCGACACCATGTTTCACTGGAAAGATCGAACACGCAACATGCGCGCTTATGCGGATTTGAGAGCATCAGCTGCCCTCGAATATGGTCGGGAGCCACGCTGCTCGCGTTAGACTTGGTCGAGCATAGACTTTGATCGCCTTCAGGGCAAAAGGAGGTTCTAGTCATGCTCGGCTCTTTGGACGAGTTGGGGAGGGGGGGCTTCTGCAATGTTTCTAAGCTTGCTAAAGTGCTCGGGATCTTCGTAATCAATACCTACCGAGTCAAGAAAATTGCACTGGTGAAGAAGTCTTGTTATCGCTCAGATTCTTCTTTTGTAACTAAATGCTGTGTGGGCAAAGTGGTAGTTGCCTTATGTGCTTACACTGTGTTGAATCGCTATTGCTCGCTGCAACCTTCAACGGATATTAATACTTGCCCACGCAAGCCCTTGCACACAACTTCGATTGTACCGGATTTGTTCAATTGAACTTGGTCACCAGGGTCAAGTGGTTGAATCTGCTCCATGGACAGTGCAGAGGAATTTTGTCCAGCTAGCATCTCATGTGAGCTTGAAGATGTCGTGTTGCACGATAGAAAGGGTCTTACCCGATAGGCTGTGAGCGTGGATCGCTACGACAACTTGAGTGCTTTTAAGCGCAGCCGATGGCAAGATGTCCGTGTGCCGCTGGAGGTGATTATTCGTTCAGGCCCTTATTGGAAAGGATGTGAGCAACGGGACTTGCCGCGACAGCGGTAGATCAAGTCAAACCATCGTCGTGAGAACAGTCAACAGTCAACCGAGCTTCATCGCCAACGCTTAGCATTGGCTCCTGGTCAACAAGCTTGTCGACTACTACAATCGATCGTCGAATCCGGGCAACGAACGAGCATACGACGTTCGTACCAGCTCTGACCGCCGAGAATCCGAAGCCCGTTGGGACATCTGCAGAGAGCCTTCACCCGCTTGGGGAGACGATTTGTCAGTCGCGAAGACATAGACGCCAAGGCCTCTGGCAAACAGCAAAGGGACTCCCATTGGGAGATTACGATGGAGCTCGCATCAACAATCTGGGGCGTGCCACCAACTGCATCTTCAAGAACGATGCTGAAGCGGATGCTGCTTCATGGACTCGAATGCGCAGGCCGCCATCCCTGCTGCTGCGCACGAGCGGGACAGCTCTTTTGAGGCCATGCACAGATTAGGTAATGATCAATCTCGCTCCGGATTGGTTAATATCCTGGAGATAGGGCAGTATCCAAAGACCACCACTCACAGATATCATATCTACACTTGTATTTAGTATGTTTCTCTTGCTTTTAGTATTTCGGTGCTGACCATTGGATATTTGTTTACCGACGTTGCGATCGGAATGGGTGATGGCTACTTGCCGCTTGACGTGGCATGTTTCAGAGTGTCACAATGGCCGCAAGCGCCCGTTTCACGAAAAGCTGGATCGCCGCGTGCACTCAGTCGGCTGATGCCTTTTCCCGTTCGTCCAGCATCGGGTGAGCTTCGCCTCAAGTCGGTGGTGTCGGTTTGTCGCGTGCTCGACATCCTGCTGCGGCTGTGACCGTATTACTTTCTACCCGGCATTCCAGCACTGGGGGATATGCGCGCGCCTGCGAATGCGGTCTTCCAGCTTGTTGTTGCAATTGCTACCAACGCGTCGGCTGTCGCAGCGCATCTTGGTACCTACCGTGGTAGGACGACTGCTACGTTGTTCCAGCCGGCTTGCCCCATGTAAACGCTGCGATGCTGCAATGTTAGCGCAGCCGAGTTATTGGCACGCTTCTCGCAGCTGCGCGACTGCTGTGCGAACTTGGCTCTGCAATTTGCAAGCAGTTTGCAAAGGAGGTCGGATCTATGCCCAAGCACCGGTGCTTCTCGCTTGATTACCGGTCGTAGAGTAGGGGTCAGCGGACGTCTGTGAACATCAAGAACTGGTGGCATCGTGCGCGGCAAAAATAGTTTTGATGTGCTTGTCCGGGCGATTATGCGGTCAATGCATAATCGCCCGGACAAGCATCAAAACAACGCTCTTCGAGCAGCAGGCGAGGGCTCACGCCTTGTTTCAAATCGACGACCCAACATTCGCCGATCTCACCAGTCGAAGATCCGGGGCCAAATAATATCCAATCAGCCCGCGCCGAGCCTGGATTTTCGACTGGAAACTGCCAATGGAATGGGCGACCTGCGGCCTGTATTGTGCAGGTCCTGCTCGCACTGCCCGCTCTATGACTGGCAAGTCCCAAGCCGCCCCGCATAGACCGTCTCTGCGCTCCATGTCCCAATTGCAATCCGCAATGCAATTGTGTGAAGGGACGAAACCTGTCGGCGACTGCATCTTGCTCATTCTTGCATTTGTCATCCAAGTGACATCACCGCACTGCACCCGCACTAGCTCGGTCCGCCCCACAGCTATCCTTAACCCCACCGACATGACCATCACGCCGCGCGTCCAGAGTCAGTATTTTCAGAAAGACCAGGAGCTCATTCGCCTGGCGCCCAACCAAGACCAGACCCGCTCACTGCCCACGAAGCGCGCTGGCACACCCTGGTCCCTCGAGGAGCACGAGCTGTTCTTGGAGGCCCTCGAGTGCTACCCGTCGGGTCCGTGGAAAACAATCGCCGCGCACATCGGAACTCGAACCACGCGCCAGACCATGACGCACGCCCAAAAATACCGCGAGAAGATCGCGCGAAGGCGGAAGGCAGAGGCCGCGGCCAGCCCCACGAACAGGTCCGAGAGCGAAATCCTAGTCGCAAACGACAACCCACGCCCCGCGTATGAAACTTCACAGGCGTACAACCTGGCGATGACAGCGGCGTCAAATATTCCCGATGCCAACCAGGTCATGAAGCACGAAGGAGAATTTATGGACAGCCACGGCCAGTTCGTCGCGCAAGAAGGCGAGTTGGAACTGGACGATAGCGTTATCGCGCTCCTGGAGACGTTCGAGCCGCTCGAAATGATGTCCGCGTTGGAGCCGTGAGCCTCTGTGCCCTGTTTGTGTTGTCCGAGAGGCCTGCAAAGTGACCCAGGATGATGTGGTTAGTCAAGTGTTGATAGTCTGTTCCAGCAAATACTTACCTCTGTAGGCACGTACAAATGAAGTGTGTCTTCGTAAGAATGAAGAATTTATCGGTTTCTTCATCCACTATTTTGTGATCGCGACTAACCTTTGTTTCACCACGCGCTCGCGCGTTCTGCTTCAAACACACAAAACGTATCGTCAAGCACTCAGCTTCGTGCCAACAGATCTTAACCAATCTTACCAATAGTCTTGTGGCGGCTGTCGTCGCAATGTCATTCACAGTGACGAATAGTTCTGCGTAATTTGGTCTATTCGTAGAAAAGCTTCTTGGAAGAACTCGCGATCCATGCCAAAGCGTTCATACTGGTGCAGATAAGCACCGTGTGAGAACATGTCGTAGGCCTTGTCCATCGTGATCGCCAGAGTCTGCAACATCGCCTTTGAATTGCTACAGAATTAAAAAAAAGTTAGATTCCGAGCAGCTACCACAAAAAATGAACTGGAAAGTACCTGATCAGAATTCCTGTTTTGTCGTAGGCGTTGAAGTTTGAGCTGGATGAATAGCATCGAAACGGGTCCGTATTCCATGGCGCATACATCCGTGCGTCCGAGAACGCTGTTGGGTCAGTCTGCTTCGATTTATTACCTCGTAATATGAGCATGCTACCGACCGAACGGTTCAGCACCCTTCCTTGTTCAGTCCCCAGCGATATTTTCCAGTCCACACCTTCTTCAAAGGCCGCATTGGCAATTTGCATCTGGCAAAGAAACAACGCAAGCCTCGATACACAAGCCGATACACTAGCATAATGGCAACACTAGCCAACCTGGTGCAAATGCTTCACGACGCCTGTCCACGTATGTGTGCTGAACTTCTTTGACCGCTGAGGCATCAGCGGCACCATCTTGATATCCAGAAGTTTGAATGCCTGGTGCACGATACAACCAAATGTGTGAGGAC
Source organism: Phytophthora pseudosyringae (assembly GCA_019155715.1). Classification (NCBI taxonomy): domain Eukaryota; phylum Oomycota; class Peronosporomycetes; order Peronosporales; family Peronosporaceae; genus Phytophthora; species Phytophthora pseudosyringae. The sequence goes on along the minus strand of JAGDFM010000171.1, from coordinate 26,433 downwards.
ACGAAAAGCTAACTGATTGAATACGACTTCGTGGGATTCGTACGGGATGCTGACATAGCCGCTCGCAAATTTCACTCAGCGGGTCAACCATTCTGCGCGATCGACCCCCAGAGTCAGCATCTACCGTTAGAAACGAAGAAGCCAAGTGCGTTGCTAGAACTTCGTTCATGGCGTCGAACGAAGGGTGCGGGATACCCAGTCGCTTCTGGCAAATTAGGCTCGCAGCATCGTTCTGCAGCATGAAAACACCGTGCGAGGCGTCGGCGAGACTCGCCATGGTGAGCATCGCGTTGTAGTTCTGCACGATAACTTCTCCAGACTGATATGGCCACACCACAGCGTTCAGTAATGAAGTCGACGGGTAGAAGTCCGCTAGCATTTCGGTGAGGAATGAACCCAGTCCAGAGCCTGTGCCCCCTGCTGCGCTTTGCAGCGTGAGAAATCCCTTCAGCAGGTCACAGCGCTCAGCTTCCTAGTAACACAACACAACAAACAGAACGATCAATGGCTGGGCTAGTCGCAGAGTGGCAGCATGCCACGCTCACCGACTGTAGCAAGTCCAGCAGCTCGCTCTCCGCCTGGGTGCCCTGCGTCCTGTATCCGCTGGCCCAGTTGTTGCCCGACCCGCTCTGCCTCGTGAACGCGTTCTTGGGATCGTACTCCCACGTCGCCGCAGGTGCCTTCCCGATCTTCGCCGACTTGTAGCACTGCTGAATGACCTTTGGCTCCATGTCGACGAGCACCGCGCGCGCTCTTCGCGCGTTGGGGGCGCGCACCACCGACCGGTCGCTGCCGAAGTCCTCTGGCGAGCGGAAGAAGGCCGATTCCGTCGAGTTGGCCGCATCCTCCTCCGCCGCCAGCTTGTCGAACAGCGCGCGTCCGAGCTGGTTCCCGCACTGCCCCACTTGCAGCGTCAGCATCTTTTTGCAGAATACTGCAACGCAACGCGAAGTGGATTCTCAACTATCCAGGTTCACACTTAGTCGAACCCACTACCGTAAGTACGAAATCTAAAAATCGTGGCGGAGGGGGAGGGGGCAAAGTGAACGACTCGCCGCCGCTAATCCCGCGGTAGCTCAGATACCATGTACAACGGCATTGGTCTGCGCACGGTGCGCGGCTCGGGCACGAATGGGTACGTGCAGCGCAACCTCAGCTACGTGAACGCGCCGCGCACGCGGCAGACGCTGGCGCGCAACCAGCGCGGGGGATCCGCGGGGGATTTTGGCCCCAGGGGGGCCGACAGGAACCGCCCGCCACCGAACCCGGACATCCTGCTGCACGAGCAGAAGCGGAAGGTGGAGCTGCAGCTACTAGAGATGTCGCTCGAGATGGAGGACCGCGACTGCGACCCCGAGGAGATCCAGGACAAGGTCAAGCGCGAGCGCGAGCGGCTGCTGGCGCGCCTAAACGACGCGGGAGGCAGAGGGCGAGAGAAGGCCAAGGACTCGGAGAGCTCGCACGCTCGACAGAAGCGCAAGGAGGCGGAGAACAAGCGGATCAAGGATGCGTTCGGCATCGCCACGGACTACGTGGCCGGCGAGAGTTTCGACCCGGAGATGCAAGAGCGACGGCGTCATGAGAGAAAGGAGAGGAGGGAGCAGGAGTGGAAAGTGAGGGAGGACGCTCGGCAGCAGCGGCTGAAGCAGGGGGAGGAGAGAGAGGAGAAGATGAGGGCGAGACGCGAACGCTTCCGCTCGCCTCACTCTAGATCGAAGTCGAAGTCTCCTGTCGAGCGTCGCAGCCGAGACCGACGCAGTCGGGGCCGTGACGACACCAAGTCTCGCCGTGAGTCGAAGTCCCACTCCCGCTCCCCAGTGACGCAAAGACGTCCACGTCGGTCACCGTCGGCTTCGGAACGGAAGCGCCGCTCGGCGTCGTCGCGCAGCAGCTGCAGCTCCAGTGTGTCCAGGTCGCGATCTCGTTCGCGCAGCCGAAAGGCGCGGAAGGACAACTGTAGCGAAAGGGGCTCCACCGCTAAGAAGATACAGTCCAAGCGCTCACGTTCGCGTTCCGCCAGTAGCTCAGCTTCGGAATCGGGCTCTAGTTCCGGCTCGGACTCAGATCGCAGTCCTAGCCCAGGCCACGGTCGTGATCGCTCTCGTGGGGATAAACCCAAGGCCAGCTACGAAAAAGCTAAAGAGGAGGGGCTGTCTCTAAGTGTATCGCCTGCGCGCTCCGCTGTTCTCAAGGGCGAGCACAAGGTGTTGAACCTGTCGGGCCGCTCTGCGTCAGTCGCGGTGGCTAACGACGAGTCGCCACTCAAATTGGACAAGAAGGAGGAGTCCAACACTGTGTCGGTAAAAAAGGAGACTGATGTCAAGAAGCCCAGCTCTGTCGCCGAGAAACAGGAGGTAAATCGAGAGGCAACGCCTCGAACGAAGGCTGAGAAGCAGGAGAGTCTTCCGACTGCTCTGCCCGTGCGAGTGAAAAAGGACGAGAATACCGAGGCCCAGCGCTCCCTTCGCCGCTCTCGTCCTCCTGTTGCTGAATCGCTGACGCAGTCCCGCAAGCGCAAGCTACGTAGTGTGTCTCCAGAAGACCGACGTCGTCGCGGAAGAAGTTCGAGCGCTGCTTCGTCGAGAGCCTCTCGAAGCCTGCGTCGCCGACGCCTGCGCTCGCGCTCTCAGTCTCGGCCCCGATCGGTGTCCTCCGACAGATCTCGTTCACGCTCGCGGTCCGCCTCATCGGTTTCGTCTCGCTCGCGTTCCCGTTCGGAGTCTCGTCCCCGCCGGCGCAATAGCCCTCGGAGACGCCGTCGCAGCCCGAGCCGCAGCCGCTGCCGCAGCAGTCCTCGAAGCCGTCACCGCTAACATGCGTGCAGCGCTAAACAGCTCGTGCTGCTGGAGGATACAGCGCAGCCAGGAATTGGTATCATAGCAACGAACAGCAAAGCCATTCGTCGACGATAATGCATAATCCAGATGCCACCTGACGTTTTTACTCCACGTTGTCCCGTTTCTATACTTGCTTTTTGTATTGCCCAGACCAGCGTTTCTCAACGCACTCGAGAACGCGCCGCCGATGTCTTCCTCCGCCGCCGCCACTGCGGCAGCCACCTCCGCGCCGAGCACCAGCATCAACATCCCAGATGACGGCCGCCCGTTCCTCTCGGAGTCTGGCTCCAGCTCCGGCGGTCTCCCGTCAACCTCGGCCGGTGGCTGTGCGCGCGCGCTGCAGCGGCGCTTCCCGCGCGTCCGACGGTGCCTTGGCCGCGTCTCGATGGGCTTGCCCACGAGCAGAGCAGCCAGCGGCCTGACGGTGATCATGGCACTGCTGATGGTGGGGATCGTGGGCACCTTCGCGCTGCACCAGATGATGAGCCCAGAGATCGAGGCGCTCACGCAGCAGTGCGAGAGGCTCAAGGACGACGTGACGGCGCTGCGACTGCAGGTGAGGAGGAGGCTCTGAGACTGGAAATGTATCCTGTTCCGGATGCTTTGATTGATAGTTCTGCTGGTGTTTGCCAGGTGGAGAACATGACGCGCATCGCCGAGAGTCGCCTAGAGACCATCCACCTACTGGAGACGGAGCTCGAACGACAACATGTACAAGCGGCTGAGGCTGCGGCAACTGCCACGACTGGCGCAGAGCACGGCACCATCCCCAATGTGGCCAGCGAAGACATCAAGAGCAGCGATCTCCGTCGGAGCGTGGTGCTGCCCACGATATTCTACGCACTGCTGCTGGGCTCCGTCGTACTCGCGTCTGTGCTCTACCGCATCTTCCTCATCATCCGCGGCGAGATCGTCGCCCAGCACAAGTTAGGAAAGAAGCAGTACGTTGGTAGCAGTGGCTCTGGTGGACCCATCATGCCGTCAGTCTCGGAGTCATCCATGGACGGTAGACGGAATGGAAGAGGAACACCGCCGTTGTCACCCACGCGTGGCCCGATCGTTGACGACTCTGTGGCCAGTGGTGGTCGAAATGCTACATCTGGCGGTGCCAACTCGTCCCTCAGTCCCAAAGCAACTGGCGAGCCTTCCCCACAGTGCTACAAGCGCGCGCCAGGATCGTCGCCTACGATCGTCTAGGACCCTCCATGTATAAACCAAGCACAAGTAAGCAAGGAGTTGTATAGCATTTCAATGAAACAACACGGTGAAGAGGCAGCTTTCGTTGATGCTTCGACTGGTGAGGGGGCGGCGGAAACCAACGCCGCACTCACAATCCGATAAGACTTGAGATCAAGAGGTGACCGCTCTCTTCGGTAAAGCGCTAACGAAATGGATGTCGCTGGGGCAAGCACCACACATTTTGTGTCCCGTCACCATGAGCACCCGCCTGCCACTCTCGAGGAGCTGTTGAGGGTGTCAGCAAAGCGTGCTTCCATCGTCAATGCAGACGTGACAAGAGAGCGTATGGTAGAGCGACGGTCCGATGGCGACGACGCAGAAAGCGATAGCGATTACCAGTATGGAGATGATGGAGAAATAAACGACGACCTCGAAGACAGCGAACCAGAAGTTGACGAGCGGCGACTCCACGCGACAGAGCCCCGAGAGGATCTGTATCTGCACGAAATGCGACGCCAGCGTGGCCGCATGGACGAGAAGGAGGCGCAATGGGTGCGTGGGTATATCAAAGCCCAGCGAGCATGGAAAGCTCGGACCGGACACAGTATCGACGAGTTTCTAATTCCAGGCAGCACTGTGTGCAGGGTGAAAAAATCCCGCTCGACCAAGAGGAATCGGCCGCGCGAGTCACTGGCACGAGAGCAAGAAGAAGAGGAGAACGAGGAGGCAAGCGCGTCGCTGTGTGGGGTGGTCACGCGCCTCGAAGCACTATTGTTGCTGGCTGCAATCATGTTTGTTTGTCTCTCGCTTGGTGTTCAGCTGTACGTCGCTGTCACAGCCGAGCACGAACCACTGGACGAGTAGGCAGTAGGCAGTACATGAGCGCAGCAATCTATTACTTCATATATTAAGTAAAATAGATATGCATGCAACGATTTATACTATACATATTATGTACTAGTATTACACTTCCAGGGATATTTCGACAAAAATGGAACTGGATACCAGGGTCATATCTATACGAAAAAATAGTGTAGATTCAGCGTAAGTTAACTCAGATCTACATCTTTGCCCAACCAAGATGGTGCTAGTCTACACCAATGTGGTGAAGTAACTACAACATTTCGGATAACAACTTCAATAATTACATTAGAATATCTGCCACTTCACGATTTTGTCGTCTTTCCGTCAGAAAGACGTCTTCTGAAACGGAAAGTTTCCGAAGACCAAAGAGGTTTAATCGTAGTGCAAGGTGGGCACACGCGCGAGAGAAAAACGCAGAGCGCGTTCTGGTTAGTTATGGAAGACCTCCTGGGAGCGCCTTCACGACTCTCACTTCACAATAAGCTGCCTTTCAAGCACCCAAGCCGAGCCAAGCCTCCCCCCCAGCGGGGGCGACTGGATGCTCGTGCCGCCCACAATGGGAACCCATCGACCACGGCGCGCCGAATCGTTGACTCTGCGCGAGTAGATCTTCGCCCTCGCTGAGGAGTACGCAGTTCCTGCACTAAATGTATCCCGGCCATAGAGGCTGCTCTCGAGGAGTATTTGGACGAAAATAGTACGTATACCCTCAATGCAATGAGGGACATGGTCCAGTTTGACTCTGGCGTGGATCTGAGCACGACGACTATCAGCCACAAGCTGATCGGCATGCTTTACACCATCAAGCAGGTATATTTATCTATCATGTGATGTTTTAAGATATGCAACTAACTACGGGTGACATTGTGGTGGTTTAGGTCCGCGTAGAGCCTATGGCATGCAACAATGATGTCAACAAGGCAAGGCGCAAGGTGTTTGCCAATGAGCTGCGGAAGCACATGAATGAGGGGCCCTTCATCGTATACTATGACGAAATGAATTTTAACGTGTACTGCAAACGCAGTCAAGAGCGCGCGGAAAAGGGTGAGCAAGCGACGGTCTTGTTGCACCCGTCCAGAGGTGCCAATCTGCAAGTGCAATGCGCCGTGTCGACGGAGGTGGGGTTGGTGCATTATCGCCTGGAGCGAGGGAGCATGATGGATGTCAATGCCGATTTCGTTGACGAAATCTACGAGAATGTCAAGCCTCGCGCACCTACCTCCAGCACTTTCAAGGAAAAAGTGGTTGTCGTACTCGACAACGCCCCCGCTCACAGCTGCATGGCATCGGCTGCATGGACTTGGGTCTTGTAAACAAGATGGCGCTACATTGCCAGCATGATGTTGCTGCTGCTGAGCACATGAAAGACATGCAGTATGGCACCTAAGATCGAGCCTACTTCGTGGTGCCACACAGCTCTTGGTTTTCGCCACTTTGCATTTCGTTCGTAATGTGAGTTTTACTAATCGAATTTTTCACTTTCATTTTTTTTTTAAATCCGTATTGGAGTGGACTAGCACCATTTGGGTCGGGCAAAGGTGTAGAAATTGACGTGGTCATAAAATACGCGGGCTTGTGTGAACCGAAATTGCGGAGGATATTGGTTTTCGGTTAGACACGTTCAGCATCCAAACCACGACGAGAGGTTTGGAGTATTTCGGGAACATAGGTTTGGAGTTACTTGTTGCTTGAAACGGGTGCCAGCTTTCCTTGCCCAGTACAACTGGTATTACGAGTCGCACCGGGTTCAAAACAGCGCCGAGGTTTAAAAAAACGCCTACTTGGTTTGGAGTTACAACTGAAACGGGTTCAAACCATGAGACCGATTCAAACCTGGTTTGAACGGTAAAAACAATTTTTGGTTTGGTTTGAAAGGGGCCTGGTTTGGTTTGGTTTCGTTTGGTTTGTTCAGGGCGTGAGGTTTCTTCCAGATTGTCGGCCAGTTTTCATTCAGGTTTTCATTTCTAAGTATAAAGGAACCAAACCGACAAAATAAAACACCATCAAAATATTACGCTCATTAGTCTTCATATAATCGTCAAGCTGAGAAATCAGCTGTTCTCCTTATCTAAAGATCTGTGAGATTGTCAATAATAACCCCCTTCCAACCATTGCTTGTTCTCCATATTCCAATTGCGCTACTTGTAGACGGCGTTGCTCAGGAGCCAGAGCAACGCTTGATACAAAGCTCATTATGAGGCTCAAAAGAGAACGGTGATCTTTTTATTAGGTAGAAGCTTAGTAGATTGGGGTTAGGTACATTCGCAACATCGTTTTCACCTGGCTCAACACACCACCTTCGCTGATGGAGGTTCATCGGTACCGCAATACGAGCCCAGTATTTCAAAATGGCAAAAATACTATAGATATTTGTTGGATTCGTAAATGTACAATACCAGCATCATTTGTGGGTCCGCTGATCGAACGGCATGCACCCATTTTGTGCGACTCCAGTTGGAAAAGTAGGCTACGGACAATGTGTACTCTGTTCACGATGGGAGACTGATCAAGGCAAACTATCGCATACCCCAGCATCGGCTACTGTCACTGGGTTTCCGCAGGCGATCCCAGCACCGCACGACGTCTTCCCCCGTTCGTCTACAAGTTCGTCTACAGATGAGCATAATGTGACGTTAGTACCATTAATGATGCCAAACTACCAAGGACGCGAAGCCGTCCAGCAACAACGCGGATTTACAAGCGTCAAAAGGTAGCCCGATGGATCGAGGATCAAATTCATCAGCGTGGAGAGGGTGGACGCAAGGGTATTTTGCTGCAGCAGTTGACGATTTGCCAGAGATTTTCAATTCCGGAAGGAGGAACGCAAACATTGCTAAGGTTGTGGATTGGTGGAGGAAGACTTACGTCAGTTGGCGCTTCGGATCCTGCAGACGCATGATGATGGCTATGACAACGACAGTGTTGACAGCACAGGCGTTTTGCACAGAGAAAAGTGACGCCTAGATGGATACAGGCGTTCATAGAATGCCACAACATTGTCCTGTGCACACAAACTAGCAAGAAACAAGTTAGTGAGGCAAAGCAGCGTGAGATCGAGCAAACGGTTGCGTCCCACCTCGACAAGACCAAGCGGGGGTTCGAAGGTGGCTCACTTAATGAAGACACGGTGGAGAATATTGACGAAACGCACTTTGTCATCGACTTCGACAACGGGAAGAATCTCGGATTTGTGGGTGAGAGGAAGGTGAAGTACGTCGACGTCGCTTCCGGGGGGGGGGGGGTGAAAGTGGTGAGCGGTATTACCGGGGTAATTGGGG
>JAGDFM010000171.1:740-13001 GCA_019155715.1 Phytophthora pseudosyringae | reverse complement strand
AGACGGGCGCGGCGACGGCACACTGAAGGGATGTTCTCGGGCGGCTGTGGGGGCGTGTGCAGGGCGAATATGAAGGTGCAGGCTGGATGGGTGTGTGGCCAAGAGTGATGTGGTGGTGGCCGAGTGTAACTGGGTTACACGAAGGACGCACGAAGTGTAGCCACACTTCGTGCCGCCTTTACGGAAGGGGTACTTGGTACCTCTTCTATTAACAGGATTTCAGTACGTGCCGTCAGAGCCACTCGATACGCATTTGACTAGGTTTAACTATGGTAGATAGTTAAAGTCATACACTTACACCACAGGCGGCTTTGGCGCAGATAAGCAAAGAAACAACAGTTCAGTTTTAGCATCAAAGAGTGTATTTGCCTTGGGTTAGGAATACTGACTCTTTGAGTCTCTAGTTAGTAATACTAGAGGGAACTATGTCTCTGCGGAGACTTAGGGGTTCGGAGAACCACAAGCTAAAACTCAGAGAGTCATGCGTCTTCCTCTGACGCACTACGCTACGCAGCCCCGCTGCACCTGGTAGCACTTGTAGTCAATTCCGCACCTGAGTCTTAGCACTATTCCTCGGTGAGGATGGAGCAGACAGCGTTTTCGAACCTGTCTCCAGGCCAGCAAGACGCGCTTAATAAGCTTATGTCTTTGCTGGTCCCTGAGGGGGTCTCGCATCTTGCTGCGCAGCAAGGCCCAGACGCGGTGAACACGCGTCTGGAAGCGTTCTTTAACTATGAGAATGCTCTGTTGGAGCACCTCCAACAGAGGATGGCTGCGGCTGCGCCGTCGACGGCGTCGACTGCAGCGCAGGATGGGACCTCCCGACCGAAACCGCTCATTGTGAGCGTCAAGACTTTCGAAGGAAAGGAGGGGGAGAACCTCATGCTATGGATCCGTGAGATCGAAATGGCGATGGGATCAGTCATGCTCCGTACTGAGCAACAGCGCGTGGCGCAAGCGATCTCTAAGCTCGGTGGCCGAGCGCGAGAGTGGGCACTTACAGGTGGCACATCGGTTGACACTGCCTTCCCGGGTTGGGAAGAGCTGAAGCTCCAACTCTCGCGAGTGTTCGCTCCGCCTAATCAGGCCTATCGCGTGAGGTCACGCTTCCTGAGTACCCGACAGGGTAAGAAGGACTTGGTGGACTTCGTCCAAGAGTTGCGAACTCTTATCGCCGGTATGGCGGTCGAAACTCTACCAGAGGCTGTGACTGTGACAGTCTTTATGGAGGGCCTCCGCACTCTTTCGAAGAGGCAGTGAAGGTGGCGTTGAACGCCGAGTTCAACTTTAAGTCGTCTCGACTTGGATGGGGCGTTGCCAACGCTCCTCCGTCCGACGGCGCGGTGCCTATGGACCTCAGCTATGCTAAAGACGAAGAAGCAGAGCTTCAAGCTGTCGAGCAGCGTATGGGTGTCCGTCGGTGCTTCATCTGTCGAAGCACCACCCATCTGAAGGCAGTCTGCCCGTCGCGCAGGTCGCGCCATGCTCCTACGAGCTATCGCTCTAAGCCATCGGCTCGTCGCGGGGAAACGGCGACACTCAGTAGGCGCGGGGCGCCCTGCTGGGGAAGAACTGAGTTCTGTTGAGCCTCATGGAGGTGGAGGCAAGCAGGGCCCAGCCCCGAAGAGAGCCGTACTCTCTAACACGGAACGTGTATGCAAGCCGGGCTTGCTCGTCGTTGAGGCGACGGTGAAGGGCTTTGAGAAGCCATGGATCATCCTGATCGATTCCGGAGCGTCGGGCAACTACGCTCGACGCTCCACGAAGGAAGGAAGTCAGCGGTCCGCTGAGGCGCTTGGAGCGCGCAGAGGTGACATCGTCACTGTTCGCCTAGCGACAGGGACACGTGGCACGGTGCCTAAAGTCCCTGTTGACTTGGGCGTGAAGTTTCTAGACTTCGATAGCGTGGAACGCTGTCTGGTCTTGGACCTGGATTCGAGGTATGACCTCATCCTGGGCATGGCATGGCTGGAACGCCATGAGCCATGGATTGATTGGAGGTCGAAGACCTTGGGCGCAACGCGCTTTACTCCTGGTGGAGCTTTGGTGAGTCATGAACCCACCTCTGCTAGGAAGCAAAAGCGCTATTGGCGCGGACACTGGACCGAGTCGGTCAATGTGTTGGACATCGGAGTATCCGAACTTGTAGACACTGAAGGTGTCGAGGACAGGAGTCCCGAGCGAAGCTCGTGGGCTGTACATAGAGCGGCAGCTACGCCGCTGGGTGACACAGGTGACATGTTTCACGACAGTGACTCTCGTCAGAACGACGAGCTGTCACTACACGCCATGCGTGGCGTGGCCGGCCGTAGGCCGGGGCATCAAGGCCGCGGGCCTCGTGATGCACGTGGGGCGGCAGGCAATCCTCTGGGTGGCCGGTGTCATGGTGACATGGGTCATGACGGTGACACTCGTCACGACGACGAGTTGTCGCTACACGCCATGCGTGGCGGGGCCGACCTTGGGCCGGGCTATCAAGGCGGTGCGCCCTCTGGTGGAGGTGACGTGGCACGTAATCCACGGGGTGGAGGCTGCGAGCATTGCAGCTCTACGACGGATGTCGGTGAAGACATTCCAGTCTCGGATGAGACGCACACGGTGCGAGCACCGGGAGACGCTGCCGGTGTGACTGTTAGGACCTCTTCGAGGCAAACAGTCTCAGCGGGGAGAAAGCTGCGACGCAGAGCGTCAGCCGTGAGACGCAAGGCGTCGGATACGTCTAGCATGACGATTGAGGACACACGGTGTGATAGCGAGCAGCTATATACGGAGTGACAGGGGAAGTCGATGGCGACATCAGTCTGAAGACTCTTCCCACTGTGGACGCTCTGTTGGAGCTGGACGAGATGTCCATTGCCGAGTTCGGCGATGCCTTACAGGTCGGTGAGTTAGCCGAATTGGTCATTGTACGACCTGAGGAAGAGTCGAACTCGTCGTCGCTTTTGGATAAAGCCGTCCTTGAGGACACCAAGAAGACGCTGCATGCGCGGGCGGGATCCTCGATTCTCAAGGACCCCTCGGATCCGTACTATCCTTTGGTGAAGGAGTACCAATACGTGGTCTCGAAAGAACCTCCCACGAGGCTACCTCCGGATCGAGGTGTACGTCATGAGATCGACCTGGTTCCTGGAACCAAATACTGCGTGACAAGGCAGTGACCTTTGCCACGAGAGCAGTGTGACGTCATTGACGCGTTCTTCCGTGCCAAGCACGAGGCCGGCATGGTGCGCGAGAGCAAGTCTCCGCACTCAACGCCTACGTTCTGTGTCAGAAAGCCGAATGGCAAGTGGCGCATCGTTCATGCTTTCAATAAGCTTAACGCGGCCACCATTCCGGCGCAGACGCCTATTCCTAGGAAGGACGTTCTCCAGAACAACATGACGGGGTGTACGGTGTACAGTGCCCTCGACTTGGTCGATGGATACTATCAGTTGCTCATGCGAGCAAGCGATATTCCGCTCACAGCGGTCAGCACTCCGAGCGGTATGCTCTGGGAGTGGCTGGTAATGCCCCAAGGGCTGTCGAACGCGCCTGCGACGTTCAATCGTCTGGTGACGCAGCTGTTCAGGCCCCACCGGGCGTATGCTCAGGCATACTTCGACGACATATTCGCCCACAGTCGTGCCGAGCACGGAAAGACAGATGTGGAGAACCACATTGAGCACCTGCGAGCGGTGCTCGAGTGCATGCGCACACACAAGTTGTATGCCAACATCGACAAGTGTGTCTTCGGCGCTGAAGAGATTCACTTCCTGGGATGCTTCATTGGGAAGCGAGGCCTTCGAGCGGATCCCGCTAAGGTCAGGGCCATTGTAGACTGGCCGGTTCCAAAGAACCAGAAGGACTTACGGAAGTGGCTTGGCTTGGCCAATTACTTGCACAAGTACAGCAAGAATTATGCTGAGGTGGCAAGGCCACTGTCCAATCTCCTTAAGAAGGATGTGGACTGGTGTTGGGACACCGGGCTTCAAGCGGCTTTTGAAGCCATCAAGGAGAGCCTCCTTCAGGCGCCGATCCTGGCGCTGCCAGATCCCGATCGTCCTTTCAGTGTCGTCTGTGACGCGTCGGACTTCGCCATCGGCAGTGCTTTGTTGCAAGCAGACGCTGAAGGACGTGAACGCGTGGTCGCGTTTGAATCTCGCCAGCTTAAGGCTGCTGAGAAGAACTACCCAGTTCACGACAAAGAGCTACTTGCAACGAAGTATGCGCTCGTCAAATTCAGGGTTCATCTGCTCGGCTCCAACAAGCCGTTCGTGATCTATACAGATCATGCGTCGCTACGCACTGCGACGCAGTCTCCTCACCTCTCTCAGAGAATGGCCCGTTGGCTCTCCTTCTTTGCGGAGTATAATTTCGAGGTGAAGTTCAAGCCTGGCAGGCAGAACGTTCTGGCCGACGCGTTATTGCGCAGGCCAGACTATGAGCTCGCTCATGTCACGACGGTGACCTCGTCTGTGACAGACTTAATTCGCACGGCGTACGCAAGCGATGATTCTTGCGTAGCCCTGCTACATGCGCTAGGCAGCGCGAAGTTCACGAACTCGGACATTAAACTGTCAGCGCGCCTGCGCGCGAGGCTGCATCGATACACTCTCGATGACGGCCTATTGTACTACGGTACGGGTCTGGAGGACTCTCCACGTATCGTGGTCCCTCACGATGAGGATCTTAAGTATCGAGTCCTTTATGAGGCCCATGATACACCACTTGGTGGTCATCTCGGCCGCGAGAAGACCTACAGCTCGGTGAGCTCCCACTACTGGTGGCCAAAGCTGTACAAGTGGGTCAGCACGTATGTGCGCACGTGTGAGACGTGTCAACGGGTAAAACCCTCGCCGCACTCGGCTGCGCCGCTGGCCAGCTTGCCTGTACCCACGGGGTGTTGGCAATCCATGAGTATCGACTTTGTGTTCGGCCTGCCGCGCGATGCGGCGGGAAACACGGGCATCGTGGTCTTTGTTGACCGATTGAGTAAGATGGCTCACTTAGCGGCGGTGCCGGACTCCATCGACGGAGAAGGAACATCCACGCTGTTTATGGATCGCGTGTTCCGCCAGCATGGGCTGCCGGAGGCGATTGTCTTGGATCGATACCCCCGTTTCACGGGCAAGTTTTGGATATCAGTCTTTAAGGTGCTTGGCACCCGACTGGACATGTCCACGGCGGACCATCCGCAGACCGATGGTCAGACTGAACGCGTGAATCGCGTAGTCGAAGACATGCTTCGGAGTGTCTGTGCGGACAGACCCGAGCAATGGAGCGCCATGCTCCCACTCGTTGAGTTTGCATTGAACAATGCGGTGCATGCCTCGACAGGCTTCACCCCGTTCTATGTGGACGGCCTCACACACCCTCGCGTCCCGTTGACGCTACCACTGCGTGGTTCTGGGCTTGGTGGGGGGAGGAATAGCCGAAGGGCTCGCTGATATCAGCCCAGTTGCGGTTCGCAAGCAAATTAACACGTTTGTGTCCACGCGTTTGAATGTCTTACGACAAGTACGCGACGCGATGGCTGAAAGCCAGGATGTTCAGAAGGAACAGGCTGATGCAAAGGGCAGACGCAATGTTGATGTGTTTAAGGTCGGTGACCTCGTTTTATTAAACGCTAAGAACCTTCTTACCCATGCAGTATCTGCGGTCTTCAAGACCAAGTTGCGCCCGCGCTTCGTTGGACCTTTCAAGGTCGTGGCCAAGATGGGCCTTGCGTACACGCTCAATCTTCCGAAGAAGATGCGTACGCATCCAGTGTTCTACGTTGGCTTGATTAAGCCGTATTGGGATCCTGCTCAGGTGAGCGCAGAGGCATTTATGCCTGGAAGGACGAGAGTGGCAGCGCCACGGGTGGTGGCCGCTGACCATAGCACTGGTATGTACACCAGGAGGTCCACTTGACCACGCAGCTCAAGGAACAAAAGCTCAAGCGCAGCGACGCGCTGAGGAACGGAATGATCCGGAGACTACGCTCGGTTCTCAACCGACAAGAGGTCGTAGTGACTCGCAGAGGAAGGTCCAGCTGGTCGGAGACCGCCGCCGGCGTTGCTCAATGAGCAGGGAGAACGCCACTATCACGTGGAATGCCTGCTGGCAAGGCGTCGTCGACAGAGTCGTACCCAGTATCTGGTGAAGTGGAGGGGGTATTCCCACTCTCAGAACTCATGGGAGTATGAGGTTCCCCTCCGGCAAGATTGTCCAGACGTCGTCGACGCTTTTGATCGCCTTGATCACCAGCGCCAGCAGGGCCTCCAGCCGCGCGAGCGGTCAAACCGCGCTTCCCATTAGCTTGGGGAGCTCAAGGGTCAGTGGCCGAGCTCAGGCTCTGACCTATGACTGCTGTGACATCAAGCACCAAGTGCTTAGGCTGCGCATACAGTAAGAGCGAGCGCGACGCTCTAAGTGTCACGCTTCCTGCTTAGCGAAAGCAAAGCGATCGCAACTTCCGTCTGGCGCGGGTGCTGTGCACATGGTGCTCATGGAGCTTACATGGATGACAAGCATCATGCCCAACGGTTGTTGGCCCCACGCACAGTTGTCGCGTGGTATGTGCTTTTGGAGCAAACGCTGGTGATGAAGGATTCAATCCTCGCGTCGTACATCATGTACAGTACTATTGGACTTGGTCCACCCCTTGGTTGTCGACGACAATAAGGTTGTCGCTTGCTGCGGCGAGGCAACAGCCATGGCGCTCAGAGAACGGGGTCCACAGGTGGCGTGAGGTCAGGGACCTGGTCGAGGGCCACGAGCAGGTGCCTGCTCTGGTTGAGGCTCTCAGATATAACGCACGCGTTTGGGCAGCTCGGCTGCTAAGGTTTGCACTTGAGGTGCGCGCGCAGTCTGTGCCAGCTTAAACAAGCTTGGGCGCCATGCCTGTGAGGCAACGCGCATGGCTACGGGACCTTGGGTCCGAAGCCGTTCCCCAAGAGCTCACAGCGCCCCAGGCGCGACACGGGTGGCCTCACGTGCTTGGTAAGCGCGTGGCCCATGCCGGTGAGCGAGGGCAGTGTCTGCCGATGCGTGCAGCACGCGTGAGGGGCCGCGCCGTCCGCTCTAGCCTCCCCGCCATGGCCTCGGGCCGATTATGGCTTTGTGAATTCGGAAGAAATCACATTTGTCCGGATACGACCCTTCGTATCCGGAAATCTTAATGGGGGAGAGTGTAACGGGGTTACACGAAGGACGCACGAAGTGTGGCTACACTTTGTGCCGCCTTTACGGAAGGGGTACTTGATACCACTTCTATTAATAGGATTTCAGTACGTGGCTTCAGAGCCACTCGATATGCATTTGACTAGGTTTAACTATGGTAGATAGTTAGAGCCATACAGGCGGCTTTGCCGCAGATAAAGAAAGCAATAACACTTCAGTTTTAGCATCAAAGAGTGTATTTGCCTTGGGTTAGGAATACCGACTCTTTGAGTCTCTAGTTAGTAATACTAGAGGATCTAAGCCTCTGCGGAGACTTAGGGGTTCGGAGAACCACAAGCTAAGACTCAGAGAGTCACACGTCTTCCTCTGACGCACTACGCTACGCAGCCCCGCTGCAGGTGTTCTCCGACGAGAAAAAGCTCAATTTGGATGGCCCCGATGGGTACCAATACGATTGGCGTGATCTACGCAAGAAGAAACAGATTTATTCGAACCGCCAGTCCGGTGGTGGCAGTGTGTTTGTGTGGGGTGCATTTAGCGCAAAAGGGAAGTCCGAGTTGGCCCTCCTCGAGGGCAAGCAGAACGCAGAGAAGTACATCGACACCTTGGGAGACTATCTATTCCCGTTTGCGCACCTCTATCACGGGCTGAAGTTTGAATTTCAGCACGATAACGTGTCAATTCACACGGCAAAGGTGGCGAAATGGTATCTTGAAGACCAATATGTGCTTGTCATGTGGTGGCCAGCTAAGTCTCCGGACTTAAATCCCATCGAAAACCTGTGGGGAATACTTGCCAGGGCTGTGTACCTTAACGGCAAGCAGTTTGAGATGAAGCAGGAGCTGATACAGGCGATCAAGCAAGCTTGGGATGCGATTCCGGCAGGGACGCTGACGAACCTAGTTGGGTCAATGAAGAAACGCTGCATGGAAGTCTACCGACTCGGAGGTCTCAAGACCAAGTACTGAGGCATCTCAATGCACACGCTAGAGCTGCTAGTTAGTCTCAACGAAGCTCTTAAATGCAAAAACCCTTAGGTCGTCTATCTATTCCGCGCTTTGTTTATCGAGCTGAAGGCAGATTTTGGACTGATTCTCGGCCCCTAGTTGTCGGATTGCAGCAAGCGACACCGCAAACGAACCGCAGCGATGCGCTTGTTATTGGCTAAAACGCCCGTTTTGATAGCTTTCGATTGGAAGAAATTATGTCCAAAACCAACTTTTCGTCTATCTTTTCCGCGCGCACTGTATATACAAGGGTACCCGTACCGGTAATGGTCTACCCAATTGATGACCATGGTGACATTGGCGACAGCAGGCCTGTGGTTGTGAACGGGCGTAGATTTATTTGGGAGTTCTCGCGTCCTACCACCGAGATAATAAGAAGTTGTGGGTTGAAACCACAGGTTTCGGTGACGATCTGAAGTCTCAGGTTGCATGCTCAATCCAGCCCATTCCTCTTATCGGAAGACGTTCGTCTGAGTTTGGCTGGGCTCAGCCTGCTCCGCGGCGGATGAATGCGCTGCAATGCAGGAAAAGGCAACGGGTTTCGGCTACCGGAGCACCTCGGTAAGGCGAACGATGCGATGGATCGACGCTGTCGAGATCTTATGCCGTCACGGAGCGGGCCTGCCTTGCCGCCGCGTCTTGCGAGGGCTAGCGAACTGCCCCGACTTACGTCAAACGGTGTGTGCGACCTGCCTTGCCTGCCGATAGGATAGTGGATGAAGCCGACTTGCGCGGGCTTTTGCCGACCGCAGGCTAACGCCTCCCGAATAAATCAAGTAGCGATGTCACTCAGGGCGCTGGAGGAGTCACCATGACTTCGAGTTCGTGCTATCCATTTGCAGCTCGGATCCAACATACAGCAGCCTAAATGCACGGGCAAATTAAAATCAGCACATTGGCCGGCTGGCAAAAAGAACCTTGATGCTCGCCGCGCAAAACTACATGTACACGTACCGGCGGCGTTGTTAAACCAACGACAACGAGCCACGACGGGCATATCCGTCCACACAGCCCACACTCTCGAAGCGTACACCACATTTCTCCGCAACAAAAGGCATTGGGGCTCGGCGCGACTAGAGTGAAAGTCTTTGTGTGCCGGGCGGCGCCTCAGCCCCATCACTACAGTAGTACTGTGCGCGATATATGAAGCAGACTATGGGAGACAGCTTTTGCCGAGCTTTTGCCGAACTTTTGAGGCGTTCTGAGAGCACACGACGATCGAAGAGGGGCATCGCTCGACGGCTCGATGGCTCGATGGCTCGGATAAATCAAGCGGAGAGAAGCTCCTCCTGCTGCATCCTCAACATGACGAGGCTCCGCAGAGAAGTCTCCGTTGGCAACTTCAAGGTCACGCGCAACACCTAGCTAATAGTCCAGGAGGGACGTCGTCTGAGCAACGCTGCTGCTGCCGATCGCCGCACCCGGACGGGCTCACTCTTCAATCTTCTCTGCAAACAAAAAGTGCCGAGGGTGAGTGAGCCAAACGAGGTTTTCGCTGCAACCATGGCGGGCGGGCCCATTGTGACTACGCAGCACCCCGACCTCGACGACACGCCGACCGAGGGCAAGCGCACCTATGCCATCGTCGTGTGCGTCTTCGCCGCGCTCGGCGGCATGTTCTTCGGCTACGACCAGGGCGTGACGTCCTCCATGCTCATCATGGACTCCTTCCTCTACGACTACTGCGTCGGCTGGCACAACTTCACGTACGAGGAGTGCACCCGCTCCACGTCCGACCTCCCCGGAGAATGGACCACCTTCACGGTCTGGTACAACATGACGTACAACCTGGGCTGCCTCGTGGGCGCCTTCATCGGCGGCTTCGTGGCCGACAAGCTGGGCCGCCGCGCCACCATCTTCTGCGCCGGCCTGCTCTTCTGCGGCGGCACGTGCTGGGTCTGCTTCAACAAGGCGCAGGCCCACACGCTCATGTACATCGCGCGCATCATCCAGGGCTTCGGTGTGGGCAACTCGTCGTTCTCGCTGCCTCTGTTTGGCGCCGAAATGGCCCCCAAGGAGCTGCGCGGCATGCTCTCGGGCTTCATGCAGATGACCGTGGTCATCGGCCTCTTCCTCGCCAACGTCGTCAACATCATCGTCTACAACCACGATCGGGGCTGGCGTACGACTAACGGCATCTCGATGGCGCCGCCCATCGTAGTGATACTCGGCATCTGGTTCGTGCCGGAGAGTCCGCGTTGGACCTACAAGCACCAGGGCAAGGAGGCGGCCGAGCGGATCCTCAAGCGCCTTCGCCAGACCGACAACGTGGCCCACGAGCTGGGGGTCATCGGCGACCAGATCGCCGACGAGGAGGCCGAGGGCAAGGGCCTGCTGGAGATCTTCGAGCCGAGCGTTCGCAAGCGCGTGGTCATCGCCATGGTGCTGCAGGTGCTGCAGCAGGCCACGGGCATCAACCCCATCATGAGCTACGGCGCGCTCATCTTCAAGGACATCACCAACTCGGGGCGATACTCTGCCTTCTTCCTCTCGGGCGTCAACTTCCTGAGCACCATCCCGGCCATGCGCTGGGTCGACACCTACGGCCGCCGCACGATGCTGCTGATCGGCGGGGTGGGTATGATCATCGGCCATTTGTGGGCGGCCATCCTGTTCACTGCCATCTGCGACGGCAACGTGGACAACGCCGGCTGTCCTAGCGTGGGCGGCTGGTTCATCTGCGTGGGCTCGGCCTTCTTCGTGTTCAACTTCGCCATCTCGTGGGGCCCCGTGTGCTGGATCTACCCGGCCGAGATCTTCCCGCTCAACGTCCGTGCATCGGGAGTCGCCTTGTCCACGGCGGCCAACTGGGCCATGGGCGCCGTCATGACGGAGGTGGTCAAGCTCTTCCCGTCGCTCAACATCGACGGCGTGTTCTACCTGTTTGCGTGTCTGTGTCTGATCTGCCTGGTCTTCGTGTACTTCTTCTGTCCGGAGACGAAGGGCATCATGCTGGAGGACATCGAGGAGCTGTTCAACAAGAACAAGGCGGCCAAGTCTCCGGAGTTCGTCGAGGTCAAGTCCCCCGTGAACCAGGTCTAGGTGGCCTCCACCTTGTTTCAAGATTTCAAGCTTGAATACTGTAGCTTCATTTAGCGTTCATCCACACACAAACACAAGTCAATAAATGTAACGTAGCTGACTCCGAACGACTAATATCACAGCTGGCCATCTTCGAGCTGCTTGGCATAAGGGCTCAAGTGATAGCAAGTTCTACGACAGGCTCGGGGTATCCAGACTGCTGAGCGCGACGCGTCGTCCGCGATGATCACCAGGCCGCGGGACGGAGTGGTCCGGCGTGAGCTCGGGCAAAGGCCGCCAGTGCAGCGCAGCCCATCGTCGACGTTGGCGATTTTCTGAGTGGAAAATACGCTCGAAGCTATTTTTGGTCCAGTTTGGTCCGTTTCGGTGCTCGATGTCGACCAAATCAGGTCACTTCAACTTGGCAAGCGGACGGCGTGATACTGTGCGCCAAGAGCGGAAAAGCAAGAGCAAGAGAAACCAACCGACAGCACTCCAGNGTTTGGTCCGTTTCGGTGCTCGATGTCGACCAAATCAGGTCACTTCAACTTGGCAAGCGGACGGCGTGATACTGTGCGCCAAGAGCGGAAAAGCAAGAGCAAGAGAAACCAACCGACAGCACTCCAGTTCGTGGAGGCCAAGTTACCCATGAGCTAGGTCCAATTCGGGTAATATGGTGCTCGCTTCGAGTTTCAAGCTCTGGACACCTACATTAGCATAACCTAGCTCAACATTTCGCGTACTTGACAGAAAAACAAATTGTTGTATTCATTGGAGTATCCGAAAAGCGACACAATACTCACTGCTAAGCGCTCTCTACGCCAGGGACTGCGGCGACTTAACCTCAACGTAGGCGGGCGACTTCGGCTGCTTGCTGTGGAACAGCTCCTCGATGTCCTCGAGCATGATGCCCTTCGTCTCCGGGCAGAAGAAGTACACGAACACACCGCAGATGCAGCACAAACCCGCGAACAGGAAGAAGACGCCGTTGATGTTCAGGTGCGGGAAGAGCTTGACCACCTCCGTCATGACGGCGCCCATGGCCCAGTTGGCCGCCGTGGACAAGGCAACCGCCGGCGCGCGCACACCC